>JAWMAG010000020.1:11342500-11620000 GCA_037013455.1 Ceratitis rosa | reverse complement strand
GCTTCATGTCAGAAATATATTCTAAGGGTTTCACATTCCTTGCCGAGAGCTGAGCGAAATTAGAAAAAATATTTTCTATAATTTTGGATGTTGCTGAAACCCTGGTTTTCCGGTTATCGTGGCAGAAACTTTATTACGCCTTTGGCTCATTTATCAAGGGTTTACGAAGAGGATATCTACTGAATCAAGCGCAACGACAACAGGTAATATATGGTAGGCACTATGCTAATCTTATGACTCATAACTATATATTTAGTTGGCGCTTTGTAATCGCTGAAACGATTTTCGGCTGAGCTCCTCCTCTAATTTGTGTTTTTGCATCTTGGTGTTTTTCCAACAAATTGAGAGACTTACAGTTTATGCGAAGCAGCCTCCGTGTTGCTGACGGTTTTTAAGAGGAATTAATTTTCTATAAGTTTTTGGATGTTAGTACGACACCAGGATTTGAACCACGAACTCATAAATTCATAAGTAAATTTGATTTCAAAATAATTTCTGAATGAAATGAAATTTTTCGTTTCATGCTTTCAATATTAGTTTACTAATGATGGCCGCTGTGATTTCGCCTTAAGTGATACAAAGAAAGGCACATATACACATATATGGTACAAGCAACTATTGGATGAGTGCATAAGTTCGTGCCCGATTCCGCTGGATGCCGTACGAATCGTTTGAGAGTGGCGATCGTGAAAGAAATATATACATATTATATATCGTTGGAAAGGTGACAGTCCGAACTATAAATCAAGCATAAAATAACTTCATTTTGATTTGAGTTGCTTAGTGAAAAGACGCATGGAAGATGAACAACGAAAAAGATCATATGCGTCATATTATGTTATACGAATTCCGCAAAGGAAAAACAGTGGGCGCTGCAACTAAAGATATTCGCGAAGTTTATTTGGACCGTGCTCCAGCACTCCGCACAGTAAAGAAATGGTTCGCGAAATTTCGTTCTGGAGATTTTAACCTCGAAGATCAACCTCGCAGTGGACGGCCTTCTGAGCTTGATGACGATGTTCTAAGGACTTTAGTTGCGAATAACTCACGTATTTCAAGTGGACCGTATGTCAACAGCAATTTCTTTGCTTCGACGGATCAAAAACGAACCTTTATTGGATCGGCTCGTGACTGGTGATGAAAAATGGGTCCTGTACAACAATATTCAACGCAAAAGAACATGGAAACAGGCACACGAAGGGGCGTTACCGATGTCGAAAGGTGGATTGCATCCGATGAAGGTACTGCTGTGCATTTGGTGGGATATCCGAGGCGTGATCTATTTTGAGCTCTTGCCAGCTGGAGAAACGATCACTGTCAACAAGTATTGTCAAAAATTGGTCGAATTGAAGAAAGCAATTGATGAAAAACGTCCGATTTTGGCCAATCGCAAAGGAGTTCTTTTCCATCATGACAACGCCAGGCCACATGTTGCAAAACCGACCCTGGCCAAACTGAAGGAGATGAATTGGGAAATCATGCCGCATCACCCATATTCACCCGACATTGCACCTTCTGATTATCATTTGTTTCGATCGCTGCAGAACAATTTGAATGGAAAAAAATTTAAAAATGTGGTAGACGTCAAAAACCACCTTGACACCTTTTTCAACGAGAAACCGCGCGATTTCTATGAATCAGGCATCCGTAAATTGGTTGAACGTTGGGAGTGGATTGCCGAACATGGTGGAGAATACATAATTGATTAATAAAAGCGCTTTCTTCAAAAAATTTTAATTTTAGTTTGCACTTGAAATCGGGCACGAACTTATGCACTCATCCAATATTTGTGCAATAAGGTCACAAAATACTGGCAATAATTGCCATCATAATTGCAAATGTATGCGTTTCACATGAAGGACAGTGAAATATCTCAACTGCAATGAAAAGCCATTCATAATGCTCAAATGAATCATTTTATGAGTATGCTAAATTATGTGTATGCTACTCTATTGTACAATATGTACATATCTTTATTTGTAGGTGAAATAACGTATGAACATGTCAGCTGTTATGGCATAATATACATATATGTACACGTATGTTTTATATTCGACCAAATGAATGCGTTTTGCCTCACATATAGAAAAGTATACATGTATATGCACAAGAATTTCATACACATAGCTCGGCATCAAGACTCCTTCCCCAACCATACTGTTTGTTGTTGTTGCTGCCTTTTTGATGTTGATTTGCAAAATGAAAAGTCAATCAACTAATTTTGTTGTTCATGAGCTTATGTCTCCATTAACTTGCCAGTAAGCCTAAATAACAACATTCTTTTTAACATAATTGCCATATTAGAAAGGTGAAACAGAAAAATAGCAATGTGTGTAAGATACCTATTTTTTTTATAAGTACTTTTCCAACAATTCTGGAAATTATTTATCAATATTTCTTGCTTTTGTAATTTTTTTTTTCAAAATTCTATAAATTTTTGATATAAAATATTGCTAAAAATTTAATGCGAAGTCTGATGTAGTGCAGTACCACACGTAGATGCACTTTTTGCTGATAAATTCAAGAAAACGGGCTACATAAGGTGATCTAGACACGTCCACTCATTTGTTTTTTTTTTTAAGGATTGCATAAGACTAATAAATATGTATTTTTCAACTTCTTATACTCTTTCGTAACTTATTATTTATCTATTCATGTAAAAAATTATGCTTTTCATTTTAAATTGTTTTAAGGATTAATGAAGAAATATAGGGGAAATGATACATTAGGGAGTTCCTCAGCAGTCGGCCGCACAGTAAGTGGAACTAAGTTCTTCTGAAGTCCATTTTGGAAATAAGCATTATTCTAATGTTGATTATATCATGGCTTGTACTATATGACATACCTGAGAGTAAGACCATTGAGTAGTCTGGCGATTTTTCAAGCCATAGTAACACACAAGTCGAGTTCTCCTTTTATAAAATATATAATATATAAGGGGCAACTGTAATTAAGGGGTTATATACGTATACAGTTAATGGGCCAAAAAAGAGCGAATTTTTAAGAATTTTTTTTGGAGAAGTCTTTAGAATTTATTGCATCAAAAAGTTTACATACTTATTATGGTATTATTCAAGAATATTTTAATCCTTATAACTAGTAAAAATATTTCTCTGGAGAAGAGCTACAGCTGATCTCCAGGAGGTCCTCTGAAAAAATGTGTCGTGCGGTGACCACTCTATCTCTGAACTGGATCATCTGAAATTAAAAAACCAAACAGATTTAATTAAAGTAATGTTAAATCTAGTGATTAATCATGAAGGAATAAGCAAAAAAGAATTTTTCGTCAAAATGGCGCCTTCTCAAAGAAAAAAGTCATTTTTCAGCGAAATTTCGATTTTAAATTGTTTATAAAAAAAAAGTATTTATCGGAAAAATAAAACCTTAGATTTTTCACTGAAAAATATATTCAAGAAGCTTGTGTTAAAACTTTAGACAAATCGGTTCAGCCGTTTTCGAGTTATAGTGGTCACCGAGTTATAATTATACTTCCAAGCGCTCCGAAACATTTTTACAAATGTGCGTGTAACTTCGAAAATATTTGCCGGATCGATTTGAAATTTCTTGTGTGTATTTTTAAGTATATGTAGATACAGAAAATAAAATAAAAATAATCGATTTTTTGAAAATCATAACTGTATATAACCCCTTAAGAAAAGTCCAAATTTTTTATTTAATTAAAATTTCTTTAATTTTTTGATGTTGGTAGGACCAATGCTTGAACCCGGACATCCTAAATGGCAGAACGCAAAGCTAACAACTCGGCTTCTGCGACCAGGGAAACTTATATAATATGATACATATAAAACATTAGGGAGCTCCTTGTTCAATTTACTACAGTAGACTGGACAGGAATTGACTCTAAGTGGTTATGCTTACTGAAATGTTATATCTGTGCTTTTCTTAAACTGATTCTTTCACAGTCAGTTGTATTTGGCATGCCTTAAAGCAGGCTGGCGATTCCGTAAAAAGTAAAAAAATATTATATTCGATAAATGTAGTACTATGATTATGTTTTATCTCTTACCATATCAAAAATGTTGAAAAACATTCTTAGCCTATCCTTAGCAAATGTTTAGCAGAATAATCAATTGCATCAACCGACACACACTTGATACTCTCAGATCATTTACTTTATAACTTTTCACTTTTCACGAAGATTTCCTGGAAATATTATTTTTAAATTTGTTCATTTATCCGTACAAATAAATATATGTATATTTTACATATCTCTTACGAAGAATTTGATCTCAACGGATCAAAAATATATTATTTTTTTATTTTGTCGATTATTACAAAAAAAGGAAAATGCACAAATCGCCGTTAATGGCGAAGCAAAAAGAACATAAATTGAGGAAGCCACTTAAGGCATCATTAGCTCGCAAATATGTGAGTAAGCATATAAAAATACGCAAGAGTAGGCAAAAATAAAATGCTCAAAGGATAACGCAGCAACCGGCAACGGTTGTAATACTAACCTACTGATACTTAAGCATACTTCAAGGCGCGTGGGAGATTTAATATTTTTGTGAATCTATTAAGTGCTTGTATATGTGTGTGAAAGTAAAGCTTTCGGTATATTTCGGATATTGCTGTTAAACGTATTTAATCACGCATGAAGACTTCACATAATATACCATATATGTACGCTTTCAGAACATTCTACCACTTTGTGAGAAAGGAAGGAAATCAAAATAGGGATGAGCTCTACGGGCAAAAAAAAAACATAAATCGGCTGTCTCAAATATTCAAGTGATTAAATTGGATGAATATAATATGAAAAGTATCTGAAGTTTTAAAATTTGTGTATAAATGCGAAATAAAGAAGATTCTCGATTTTATTTCTTATTCGAAGCTTAAAGAATTTGAAGTTTATGGACAGTGGAGAGAGCATTTTTCAGTAAAAGAAGTTTCGGTTGGTAAACTTTTTGCTTTCTGCGGAGAACTCGATATGTTTCTCATGGTTTAAGCAATACAGAAAGCGACAACTTTAGTAAATTTATGAAGTGGCTTCCTGCTGAAAATAAAAATTGGAAAAATATGCAAAAACTTGCAACCGCATTTGTGAAAGTAAAATTTTATTTTTTCACCTTTATTAAAAATCTTATTTACATTTTCCTCTTACATCAATACATTGCCAGCATATGTGACATTACAACAGTATATTTGTGATGAAAACCACAAAAGCGCAATGAAGTGTTACATGCATATAATGCAATAACAGTTGCGATTGAGCGAATACAGTTGTGACGTAAACTCCTGTTTACGTGTACATACATACATATTCACGAGGATTTCTTATGCAGTTAAACGATATTTTCTGAAGCAAATTGTCAGTGAGTATGTGAAATGTGTGCGTTGATAACTTTACTCAAGTTGCATATAGTACACACAACTACTGATTTCCCATGCAAGAAGATATGCACATAACATACCTTACATATATTCGAAGGAGGCTTAACTTGAAATTTGTCGTTTTTCACAAATCGAATACATTTTCTTTTACCTCATCAAAATAGTTCATGAAAATAAATAATACTTTTTTATAAATATCAATGAATATCACCAATCGAAACAACGAAAAATTTCTTAATTTTTTTATAAAACCTATTTTTTAATGAATCTTTTAGTAAAATTTAGAATTTTTTTTTATACAGCTAAAAACTTAAATTTTTTATCGAGAATTACATCCAAAAATTATTCTAACAAAGTGCTTAACATTTTACTCACTGAAAAGTGAAAAATGTTCAAAATTGTGTGTTTTCGAGTTGTGCATATGTATGAACTTGCATTTTCTCATGAAGACTTTCATTATATAAATATTACACCGGCAAGGTGCACGCGGTTTGCATATTTCCTTGAAGTCGCATTTTGAGTGCATTGCACGTGTCCTTATGGGAAAGAACGTCGGAACGGAAGGAAAAAAAATTTAAATTAAAAAGTTTTGCACACAAAGAATGAAACGTGTATCACTATGCACGATTCATATAACACCTTTATACTTCGAACATAGCGTAAGTCTTCCTCTTCCTCTACTTTTAGCGGCGTGAAGTTTCAAAGCTGGATCTTTGTCGGCCATACGTGTATAAAAGACATGAGTAAACCAGTCATGTCTATGTCAATGACGTGAAGTAGCTCGGTTCATCGTATACTTTTCAATTGCATCTTTTCCGCATTCGCTTAGAGAAGTCACTCGATAAAAAATTTCCCTTTCTGAAACATCGTTGATCGACACAGAGAGGTGCTTCTCGATCCTGACGGAACTTTTGGCCTTTCTCAGCATAAATTTGTACTATTGTATAAGCGGTGTACTTTCGTACTGGTCTTTTCAAATATTTGACACATGGCCAGTTCTAAAGCCGTACTTTTAAGGTCCAATTAATTACTAGATGGTTGATTGTACTCTTTCAAACAGTAAACAGTACAGTATATGAGATATAGAAGAGGTTTGTCCAGCAATAATTGTGGGTTTCCCTTCTTTTCGATTGGTCAGAGCACATTATGTCCAATTGTAAGACAATATTCTGCATAAAGCTGCTTTATCAGTTCCTCAATCGAATTGATTGCTGTATATTGTAACGAATGCTTAATCATTTTCCTTTGGTCATTTAGGCTTGCAATCTCCGCTATATTGGTTACCACTGTAATTTAGCAGGCGCAAAAAGTGGTTGCAATATAAACTTAGTACGTTGTCGCATTTTTTCATGCAATTATTTAGTATTATCTCTTGCGACCCCAGACATAAAAGCTCTTCATGCTCACACTTTCCGAGCCGTTTATTTTAACTTGCCTCCCTCTTCAACTCTAGGTATGTCTGCCACACAGCTCGACTTTCGGTCGATCGCATCGTGGTGAGTTAGGCAGTTAGTTTTCTTTCCACCGTGCCGTGCCAATCATTATTGTAACTTCATTTTTTTTTTTTTAACCTACCTGGTCGAAAATCAATAGTATTGTTTGCAACTTCAACTAAGACGCTTGAAATGTCGTTCAACAGTTCTCTTATATCGTGTTGCTGATGAGTATAAGTCGAGTAGACAAACATTGGTCTGACTGGAGGTTTTTGACGGACGTTCTTTACTTCACAGAGGTGCGTGTTGTATCTTCGTTACACGATACTGATCCGAGTCGATGTTTGATCCTCTGAGCTTACGCATATCTAGAACATTGAAAATATGCTTTGAGTTCAATAAAATAATATCGATCAAGTTACGAGTTCTTCGATCTAGCTAAAGCCGAATTACTTGATTAATATTGTTGTGCTGGACGACTATAAAACAATCAACCATATTTCAGGCCTTTTCGAAGCTAATCAGCCTCAGCTGCAAACCATTTAGCAATTGTGCTAAACATTGCATACGGCACAGTGAGTCAGCATAAATGATCTTAAAGCCAGGAAGGTTCTGTTGCGTGTTTAGTGGGGTTGGCAAGGAATCATCTACCATGATCTGCTTCTCTATGACCAAACTTTTGATACGGACCCCTACTGCCAAAAATTGAACAATTGCCCATAAGTGCCTAACTTTGACCAACAGGAGAGGAATTGTGTTTCATTAGGACCACATACATCGATAGTTTGTTGAAACATAGTGAGCCTGCTTGAGAGGTTCTTATGCCTCCACATCCACATTATTCTAGACCTTGAACCTAATAATGACTATACACGTATGTTTCTGTCTATGGCCAATGATTTGGTTGGTGAAAAAATTATATCAATAGAAGCCTGTGAAAATCGATTCTCCCAAATGTTTGCTAATTAAGACAAGGGTTTATATAAGAGAGGCATCATAACTTTATCTTCGAAATGCCAAAAAGTTTTCGAGAAAAAAGTTGAATATTTGACATAAATCGGATAATTTTGACTATGGTAATTAAAGCCGTCAATTTAATGCAAAAATAATGAATGATTCATTATTACACCAAATATTATAAATTTTAGGGTATAAATAAAATAAAAATTTTTAAAACTACAAAAGTTCGATGAGCTTACCATCTGCTATAGAACAATCGTAGAAAAATGAATATGAATGAAAAGTGGGCAACTATTGCTTAAACATGGTCATAAGAACTGTTAAATCAAATTAAATACAATTATTTATACCAACTAAAATTTTTAGTAAACATTTTTTTTAGATAATATGCAAAACTATATATCCCAGCCAAGAACTTTTTTTTATTTAAGTCCATCTATAAATATTTTAATTTTATTATCTTGTATTCTCATGATCTATGGAAAACTCTGTTATATTAAAAAATACAATAAGAAGCAGAAGAACAATAAACTGTTTCTAAACATAAAAAGCCGAAAGTAAATAAAAAACTAAAAGACAATTTACAATGGGGTTTTGTAGTTGTAAACAAACACACTCACCAATATACATTCAGCATTGATCCAATATGGATAATCAGCAATCGAAGTAAATCAGATGTAGGAGCAAATTAACTTGACTCAAACAAAAAGGCTGCTGTCGTTATGTACAACATATCAAATATGTGCACGGGAAGTTGTAGTCTTTGAAGCTTTTATATTGCATTATACATAATATTATATATACGCGTATATAGGTATATACATATGCATGTAGATATGTGACTGTTGAACAATTTTGTTTACATTCAACCATTATATAACATCAGAAGAGTATGTCTGATATCAGCATATTGCTCTTAATACTGCTGCTTCATGCTGCTTTTGTGTTGGTTACTAACACTTTGTGCCTTTGTGCTTTGGCAGAATGCCTAAGGGAATTTAATCAGTAACATACATATGACACTCATACGCCATGGATATCTCAGAGGACAAAATGCGTTAGTTATGAATCGAACAAAGTGAATTAATAGATGAGAAAATATAAATATGTATACTTACACATACTACAACAGACATATATCCATATAATGTATGAAAGCAAATGGCTGTAGTGGCATTAGGTTAATCTCAATAAATAATTAATTATCATTACAACAAAAAAGTTTATATTATCGACTTTGTATCTGGTGGCAAAATCATTCCAAATCAAATATTTCAGAGAAAATAATTATATTTTCTATAGTAAACAAAAAAATATTTCTGGCCACATGCCGTAGTCAATCCCACGACCAAAAATAAAAAAATTTTCCAACTCTGTTTCCATCGAAAGTTTTTTTTTAATTGACTACTGTTCCTATATTGCATCTAAAGTACTTTTAAAATTCTGATGCGAGCCAGTAATAATACGAACTACAATCGATCTTACTATAAATGATATGCTAAGTAATCCAGCTGTCGGCCTGTCTAAGTCGGCTTAAAAATGTAGAAACTGGCCCCACCAATTAGTCGATTACCGATTCAGTCGTTATTAAGGGTGAATTAAATTTAACAAAATTTTATATAATATTTAAATATGGTTAATATTAGGGTTATGTAGTATCTTATTTTCAATAATGATCTTTTATTGGAAGTATATCCAAGTACCGGCTGCGGTAGCCGAGTAGTTTGCATTGCGTACTCATCCACGGTGTCATACTAACATCCAAAAAGTTATAGAAAATTAATTTAAGTAAAAAAAAAATGCTAAATTTTCCAATTGCGGTCGCCCCTCGGCTAGGAAAGTCAGCCCCTCCGAGTGTATTTCTGACATAAAATAAAAGCTCTTCATAAAAAATCATCGGTCGTACGGAGGCGGCTTAGTATAAATTGTAAGTCCATCTATTTGTTGGAAAAAAATCAAGACACAAAACCATAAATTGGAGTAGGAGCTCGGCCGAAAATCACTTCAACGATTACAAAGAGCCGGCAATTATATATATATAGTATAATCTATCAATTAACTCCCCATTTCACTTATGTACTGCTGCTCTACCTATTAACTAAGGGACTGCATAGTGGATGGGTTTGTATGGAGCTGCGGCCAAAAATATTTTTAGCAGAGATATCGGATTGAAATTTTCCCCAAAAATCAGGTAAAATACTTTGAATATGTAGATAAAAAATTAGACAAATCGCATTACTATAACCTATAAATTTGTTTTTTTCTAATATAATTTATTTAATTTAAATTTTTTACCACTTGAGGACTAGGCTCGTCGAATCAATTGAAGTCTAATTAATATAGAGTTTTGCATGAAAAATTTGGGAAACAAAGATTACAGCTAAAATGAAAAAAAAACAATTAAGCAACAAATTACAAATTAAATACACTATTTAATAATTTTGTTTTTTGTGTACCAGGAAATTTTCTTTGCCCAGTAATAAAATGGTTTGAGCTTAAGATCAACATATTTAATAAATCTGCAATTCTAGCAACATATGGAAATTTTGTTGCCTGTTGATATCTAACTTATAAGTTCAAGAGCATGGGCTAGAAATTTGCGTATAGAAGGTAGTGTCATGGATATCATTTTGTAAGCTATTTTTGGTGTCAAGTGCTTATTTCGTAAAATTTTCAACCTTAATTTAATATCCAAATGCCACGCATTGTAATAATATTGAACATTTGATCAAAACATTTTCATCCAACAATTTTGAAGTGTTAAAAAATATTCTTGCCCTTTGAGGTTCCACTTCTTCTACATCTTGGCTAGTTATACTCTTCAGGAGAGTGCTTTTCACTTCTAGAATAACAATTCGCTAACTTTTATACTCTAATCTGCACGATAAATAAAGAAAACATTCAGAAATCCGAGTTACCAATGGAGACAGTCCAAATTCATAACAGCACAACTAATATTTTAACGAAACATAAAAAAATGCTTTCAAAAACTAAACCAAAAAGATATCATAGTTTCGACCAAAATATTTCACAAGTCAAATTTGATATGTATTTTAATTATTGTATTAATATCAGAATATAATAAACCATTTTTTTTTAATTCATTTTAAATTATAATATTTTGAGCACTATTACATGTATGTACCATATGTATGTACATATCCATAATGAGCCCGAAGCTCGATTTTGTTTTGAAAAATAGCTTTCTAAGTGTAGCTGCGTTGCGCTAGCAATGCTACTTTTACAATAGAAACTTCAGTTAGATTTTTAGCAAACCTCGGTTTGCCACTTAGACGAGTGGACATTTAGTTTTTCTGACTTTTGGCTTCTGAACGCACCCACTGTGCACTGGTGTATCTGTCTCTGGTTTTGTACACTTAGGGAAAATCAATTAAAAGCTATTTACCATCTTACCTATTACATCTGTATGGGAGATAATGTTCAGAGCTATGAGGATTTCACTGAAGAGTAAGAAGCTGCAATTAATTGAGGGATGAATTAATTAATTAATAGAAATCGGTATAAGTATTATTATTAATATATGATTTCGTTAAAGGTTATGTGTATATATTTCAAATAATATTTATCAACAAAACGTATGTAAATAAACCTTAACTAAAAATAAAAAGTTTTCTCTTAACTAATTCAAGTGATAGAACCTTGCAGCGTGAAAATTGGCAGTTTATCGAATTTTGGGAGTATCCGTTCAGGATTCGCTGAGTTAACGCACTGTCTGAGAACTGACTGCAGTTGAACAGGCCAATCAGTAGCTCTCAACTGTGAAGAATGAAATCAGAACTCCTATCTTCGACTTTTTCAGCTGCTTACTCTTGTCTTAAGAAGAAATCGGCGCGTTTTGAGCTAGTAGTGAAGAAATATCTCCTGTTATCATTCAAACATTCAGCGCAATCGTATCCATTGTCCCGTCTCACTGTTTATAATCATAATTTCATCTATCTAACGTCGAAATCTCGGTGCCACCAACATCCAAAAGTTATGGAAAATTAATTTAAATTAAAAATTAAATTAAATTTTCTAATTGCGGTCGCCCTTCGGCAGGGAATGTCCATCCCTCCGAGTGTATTTCGGACATGAAATAAAGCTCCTCGTCAAAAAACCGTCAGCCGTTCGGAGGCGGCTTAGTATAAACTGTAGGTCCCTCCATTTTGTTGGAAAAACATCAAGACGCAAAACCACAAATTGGAGGAGGAGCTCGGCCGAAAATCGCTTCAGCGGTTACAAAGCGCCAATTATATATATAACGTCGAAATCTAACGCAGAATCACTTTTGCTGGCAACTTATAACTCAAAACCATCGGATAAGTGGGCGCTATGAAAAATCTAGAGGAACGTTTTGCGAACAATTTATGGACCTTTAGTGAATTGGCAATGGTGAATACCTTTGGCGATGGAACGATGAGTTGTACGAGACAAACCACGTCTTTGACATTGTACTACAAAGTAAGAGACAGCTCGTATGGAAGAAAGCACTTAGCTTAGAAACTTTTCAATTCAGTACCCACTGTTAGATAGATCAGGTACACAATTTTCGGGGCAACACTCGTCCATAAAGCTTCATGATATACCCAGCCTATGAAAATACGCACTATATACAAGTATGTATACATATAAAAGTTTGAAAGTAATGTTGGGGTGACAGGTTAGGTGTAAGTTGACAGATAATTTTGCAGCAGCAATCCGGTTCGAGGTTATGTTTTCCTCTCTTCTACTTAGTTATGCTCAATTTGTGGATTCCTGTAGAAGTGCTTATAAAACAAAACGTTTCCACTTCAATGTAGGAATCTGGGATATCGTATACCAGGTCTAAAGCTACACTGATAGGGTATAATGAGTTTGTAAACGGTGGGCTTTAGCCTTTAATGAGAATAATCGCAATTCGTATTTAGTCATAGTCAAATAATAGAATATCTACTCCATCGCCACCGATTGAGGAATCGGGCTGCCCATCTTCTTGTGTTTCATTCTGTCTTCTATTCAAGCAAGCTGCAGAAGTGTTTGATTCACAAATTCAGTACATTCAGGAGATTAGTCGCTGTATCACTTATATAAATATCATATATACTTATGCCCCGGTTTTGAAAGTTTTTATAAGTTTTTTTCTTTGAACTTTCGATCATACTGCTGTTATTGTTGTTGTTGTTGTAACCGAAAAATATTCTCCCAATTGGTTTTCGGCGGAGATTGCGTGATCAGTTCGGGTCTGGGATTCGGGTCGTTCCGGTATAAAGACCCGACTGTAGTGGGAACAGTTGGATTTTAGTCGCCTCCTACGATAGGCATGCCGTAAATTCTTAAGCGCCTAACTCACGGATTTTCGAGCACTACTCCCAGCTTCTCAAGTTCCTCATACTCACGCAATGCAGAAGCAACCGAAACATATTTGCTAACAGAAAAAGAAATTGTGATCTGTGCTCGCTTTCTGCTGTACTCTTGCTATCCTTCCCATAAAGTACGCATTACGGTCGATCGCAACGTTGGGAGGTGAGCAGTTTTTTTCTCCACTGTGGTAGTGTAACTAAATACTGAGTCACAGTCCCACAGAGCAGGAGAGCAAGTCGAGTTGAAAACCGTTCGGCTGTCTGTTGTGATTGCATCTTTTCGACGTCGGAGCTGATCCTGTTCGGTTTGACTTTTGGCAATTTGATAAGCTCAAAAGATGGATCCGGGGAAACCTTTAAAAAATATTTCGACAATTGGAGAAAAAGTCGTTGGCATTTGTTCATTGCAACTGAGGACAAAGGAATATATGTGTATGAATTTAGTCAACGCTCTCTAACGAAATCATCGTTAGGCTCATACAAATAAATTTGAAAACATTGAATTTTAGAAATTTACATAACTGAGATATTGCACTGCAGGAAATCGTTAAAAATACTTTTTTTGTTTGGGATTTTTTAATTGGCAATAACTTTATTAGTGTTTCTTTCAAATTTTAGAACGATCGGCTAAAACGTAGACGAGTTTTCCTAAACAAATTCGAAAATGGTCAGTCTAACAACTTTAGTAAAGTCTTTACTGGTAACGAATCTTGGCTATATAAATACGATCCAGGAACTAAACATCAGTCCATGGTATGGAGACCAACAAGAGCAAACCCACCCTTAAAATCTAAGCAACAAAAGTTTATTAAAAGAAACGGGAAGAAAGATAATTTTCCGCACTACTTTTTACATCATGAAAACGTGCCATCCCACACGAAATAACGAAAACTTTTATTGCGATCTCTGGGATCGAAGAAATACGTCCAGCAGCTTATTCCCCGGATACAGCACCTTGTGATTTCTGGTTATTTCCAAAAATTAAAAGGAAAGGTCTTTAATAGCAATGAGGAGATAATTAATGCGGTTAATGCCGAACTTGAAAGGCATATATGCAATAGTGCAATTCTCAAATTATCAGCGAAGTGTTTATTGTTTGCAATAGAATATACCTTGTTGAGTTCCAGATCAAATATTTGACTATCTTTTAAATACATTTCAAACATTCTCCCCCAACCGCTTAGATACACTCTTTGAAACATTCTGCTTAATATCATGGACTTCATACCAATAAATTGCAATTTTCGTACCAATCTTCGTATCAATTTTCGCTTTTTATCTGCGAACCACACAGACAATAAATTTCGAACAAGTCATCGTTTGTTAAGTTCGTTAGAATGTACTTATTTCTATCGATGTACGCTTAAATATGCTCACAGTATCATTGTGTCACACCCGATAAAAGTACTCATAGCACCCTTAGCAAACACATAAATATATTCATATTTATAACACACTCTCGCTGTAGCTCTCTGCACGTAAATGTGCCTTTCACTGCGAGGGAAATATTTATTGAGTGCAATCTCATGTAATCATCAAGAATTCATGAAGTATTTGACATTGAAAGGAGAAAGAGCACGAATAGCACCAGCAATAATTTGCCAATGGGCACAAAGTGTGGGCAAGAGAACAACCATAAATATAAACTAAAAGTTTTGCTTGTAGTTGTCCTGCCCTGGTGCTATTCCATTCAGTCGCCATGAGGAGTCAATAAATTGTTTAAGTTTACACTTGATAAATGCACTGAATTTTTCGATCTTTCAATGGGCATTGCTTTAAACTGGTCACCGAACCAGTGCTGTGGCTGAGTAAATTAAGGAATATCCCTTTTCATTATTATTCCTATAAATTAAATTAAAAATATCACACTTCCAATGGCCAGCGGACAGGTCAGGTAAATAACAAACGTGAAGATATGGAGAAAAGGACACGTTGACAAGCTGAGCATAGTAAACTGGAAAGCCAATTCAGTTATGCTCCTACGAGAAACAACTGGACTTAACATCCAAATCTAATATGTTTTGTTTTTAATTTAATTCTGGCATTTATGAAAATGGATCGCCGATGAACTCATTTTACGTAAGGCTGGTTGAATTACCGTGTTTGTGCGGATAAATGTGAACCTCTTGAGCACTTGGAAACCAACATTTGTCAAATAATGGCTGAGATACCGACCGATCATTTATTTTTTCTACTTTTTTCATAATCGCATCCATAAACATAGTCTATATTAGTTTGATTTATTTTATTAACTTTATTTACATATTACTTAAATTTAATTAATTTCTTTTATTTCGTTTATTAAATTTATTTATTTTTATTTAGTTTAAATTTGAATAAATTAATTTAATTTAACAATTATTCCTTGTCTATTTCAATTTATTTTATTTTATTTTATTAAATAATATTTAGTTATTTAATTGTAATTTACTTTCATTTTTTATTTGATTTGCATTTAATTTTTTTTTTATTTAATTCAAATTAATTTTATTTAATTACATTTCATTTTATTTATTTAATTTAAATTAATTTTATTTTATGCTATTTAGTATCTTGTATTATTTTATTTTAGTTTTTTCAGTTTATTCCATTTTATTTCAAGTTTTTTGATATTATTTTATTTCACTAAATGTTTTTTGTTTAATTTTTCTGGGCGGTTTTCTGGAGAACCCCGGAGCCCTTCCCGCCTGTAAGAATGCCGGATGGTTCCAGGGCAACTTTAAGGTTGTCGTTTGCGAAGACATCAATGACGCTGTATAAGGCTGCAAACGAAAGGGTAAGAGAAGTCTCTCCTGGAGCGAGGCTTGAGGTAGTGGAATGGAAGGACATTCTGGTCCTACTTCGGGCAAGGACGTGGGTTCCAGTCACGCCACCGGAGCCGGAGAGCAATTTTAAAACGCTACAAGTTATGAACCCCTCCCTTCGATTGGGGGGTGATCAAGGTTGAAGAGGCAGATGAGCCGAGAAGGCAAGCAGTCTCGCTCAACAAGAAATCCCTGGACGAGACGAGAAAAGGCCGAGTGCAGTGCAGCGCTCCTCCTTCCCAGGCGCTTGAGGTTCTACAAGGCTTATGGGGTTGTTATTAGTAATCGCATTATGGTTCAAACCCTTTTATAAATACAAACCGCGAATAAGTCATAGATCTAACACTATGCAGCAAAGAACTTCAGAACTGTATTCCCAGCTGGAAAGCTCTCAATGAACACTCCTTTTCTGACCATTGATACATTGAAATAGTCATGCATCTTTCCATTGTCAAAAAAAATCCTAGAAGGAATCCCAGGCACACTAACTAGGAGGCAAATCAGACTACCATCACCAACCTATTAGACAACCGAACACTAGAGTTTCCTTCTTCTACAGATGAACTGTAGACTTCCTCACAAAATCGTGCTCAGAAGCTCTAAGGCGAAGTTTATGTAGGAAGCTCTTCAGAAAGGCTAAGAGACTATCTGAAGACTCTTACTGGAAAGCATATAAAAACGGTAAAAAGATCAATCCGGAGAGATTTTCACCTAGATTAGACGGTATCATCCCTGCACAGCTACAGAACAGCTTGGAACTATCCACAACAAAGCTATATATGTGACCTGCTTAAAGCAGGTAAAGGCACTTATAGCAACCCTCAGGATTTAAGGCCCATAAGTGTTTCTTCTTTTGGTCTAAAAATTTTTAGTTCTCTATAAGCTCACATTAAACTCGCTATTAACGCAAACGGAATGGGGTGGAGGCAAAACCATTGCATACAGAGGAAAGTTTCCGCAAACCCCCTGTGACTTGATGCAGGAACACTAAGAAAGGTATCGTCCTGGACTACCCAATGTGGCCTTAGTGTCAACTCAAACAAAGTAGAGCAAAGGAGATACAAGATCCCCGCTATCAACCAACCAGTACTGCACGGTGACCAGCTTAGCCTGGGACCAATAGTTTAAATTATTCTTAGACAAGAAGCTTAACTGGAAAGATACTATTATTCAAAGATACGAGAAGCCTGCTATGCCTCTCTATACATGTAAAAGAGCAATAGGTAGGAAATGGGGTCTAAGTCCCAGAATTTGTTGTTGGATCTACATCTCAGTAGTAAGACCAGTGCTCCTGTACGGTGCGATCGTGTGGTGGCCAGCTATAAAAAAAGCTTCAAATGCAAAATTCATAGATAAGTGAAACTCTAAATGTAATACTCAATGACTTGCCACTGGCTTGGTGGAAAATCAGCCGGCAGCAATGACTGCATTTCATCTAAGAGAGTGAAATTAATGGACTTCCCAGCCATGGGTACGCTCCAAGTTATATAGATTGATGTGGTCCAATAGATTAACTTCAGAATACTAATTCGCATTAGGGAACAATGGGTGGATAATTACGATGCTCTAAGGGATAGCTTGAGTGGAAAGCTGGCGGAGATATCTTCTCAAAAAACCCTCCGATGGAACTCTCGTTCAAGCTCCCTGACCATTGCAGTGTTTTTCAGGCGGAGATATCTAAAGGGTGGTTAAATTTTCAAGGGCCGATGTTGATTTTGAATAAAACACAAACTATTTAAGAAATTATTGAAATTTTATTTTATTATGATATATTGGTATTACTCAATTATGTATGTAACAAAATATCGGCCAAATGAGCGCCGCGACCTCGGCGGCACACCTCCATACGATGGTCCAAATTTTCGATGACGCTGAGGCATAATGGAGTTTCTATGCCGTTAATGTGCCGAATTATCTCATCCTTTAGCTCTTGAATTGTTGCTGGCTTATCGACGTACACCTTTTCTTTCAAATAAACCCAGAGAAAAAAGTCCAACGGTGTCAAATCACATGATCTTGGGGGCCAATTGACATCGCCATTACGTGAGATAACACGGCCATTGAATTTGTTGCGCAAAAGAGCCATTGTTTCGTTAGCTGTGTGGCAAGTGGCACCGTCCTGCTGAAACCACATATCGTCCACATCCATATCTTCCAATTGTGGCCATAAAAAATTCGTTATCATCTCACGATAGCGAACACCATTCACAGTAACTGCCTGACCGGCCTCATTTTGGAAAAAATACGGCCCGATGATGCCGCCAGCCCATAAACCGCACCAAACAGTCACTCTTTGTGGGTGCATTGGTTTTTCGACAATCATTCTTGGATTCTCATTCGCCCAATTGCGGCAATTCTGTTTATTGACGAATCCACTGAGGTGAAAATGTGCCTCATCACAGAAGATGATTTTCTTCGAAAATTTTCATAATAAGTCTGGATAACTTTAACACGTTGTTGGATTGTGTATCTCTCCATGGTTCAAATTGAGTAAGTCTGAAATAGAGAAATGTCAAATTAAATTCGGAAAAAAACTTGGCGTTTAGGTGTGGTTCAGATTCAACATCGGCCCTTACAATTTAAATTTTAGTTTAAATTTATTTTGTTCAATTTAATTTAATTTTATTTTACGTAATTAATATTTATGTAATTTTTATTTATTAAATTTTTTAAAATTATTTTATTTATTTCTATGTATAAGCTGTAGAAGTAAATTTCTGCCGCTTTTTGTTAATTATTGTACTATGTTTGTCATTATAATTGAGCAATAAAATGCAACAGGTGTTTCTGACAACAACACACAAGCAAACACAATTAGACACTTATATCCTTGCACAATACATACATAAAGAAAGGCATTACACATGTTAAGTTAACTAAGTACATGTGAAAGAAAATGTAATTGTGATATTAAAACACTTTTGAATACCTGCTAAGAACTTTAACATCCACAATATATTAAAAAGCAATAGATTAGCAGATGAAGATAGTGAAAGAAGAAATATTTAACTTAATTTATTTGAAAAATCCATTTGGAAAGGCGATAGGTTTCTAATTATTATTTGTGAACATCAAATTTAATGTTCTTGTATGATTTATTCAAGTAATAATGATCCGAAATCGCATATCTGAACAAATCGGTTTTGTGGGGCAATATATGATAATGGTCCAATATTGTGGGTCCCAACAAATAAGCATTTACTTACAAATTCTGGTTGAAATATCTCTAAAACTAAGCGACTAGTTTGATTACAAATAGATATAAATTTTGGTGGGTCCATCTCTTCTCCTCCTGGACTTCGGACATAAGTAAATATGTCATGTCCGTGAAAGGAATGAAAACCGTAATGAAATTATAACACTTTTGACATCTTACTCAAGATTCTCAAATTATCTGGTATAACACTTATACTTTCCTGCTGGGTTAGTTCCGCATCACACTACGCCTAATCATATTTGAAGTGAACTTGTTTACATCATCATCGTCTGCAGCGAAGTAAGCTCTAAAAAGCCAATAAACATGAGCAGTAATTTTGAAAGGAGCAAGGGTTATGTACGAATATATGTATAAGAGCGAAAACAGCATTACGGCAGAAAATCTAGAAGCTAAAAATTATACTTTAGAAGCATAGTAGATAGCACTATGGTACATATACATATTATACCTATATATGAACTTTGCAAGTAACTGAAAGTAGTAATTTAATTACATACATACATTACACCGAGAAAATCTCTCAAGTACACCATGAGTTGTGAATTATGTGCTGCTCAGCGGACTTTTCAAATAACGGTGTAGTAGACAATTGAAAGCTACCTAAATATATGTAGATATACATAAATACACGTACGTGTATGTCAGTAAATGCATTCGCTCCGTCAGTATTTCTTATTTATGTATTATACCTGCACTTTTTATGGCTGTTGTTGGCGTTGAATACCTTGCCAAGTACCCCTGTGTGTCTTTAGTATCCAACATATTGTTAAATGGCCCATTATAACGATGCTCGCCGACATATGATAAGCACCTTTGAGTTTTATAGGCTTCCCCTGGCAGCATGTAGCAAATTTAACGAAATTTAGCTGGGTTAGTTGAGCATCTTCGTACATTATTAAATGTTTGTGCATATATTTGTGCATGTAATTGTAAAATCTAATTGAGAACATTGTAAAGCATAAGTATATTGCTCGGATAAATTTGTAAGAGCACAAATTTCTTATAATGCATCTCTTCTATAAGGATTAGATTCCTTGATGGTTTAGCGTCCAACACAGGGTAAAGCTGTCTAGCCACATTACAAGTTTTTTAAATGATTTCCTAGTAACCAGAGGTCTGAGCAACTCTTCGGCTTTCATTGGAGTTTAGAAACATCCGTGAATATTGCTTTGCTGCTCTGATTCAGAGATTTTATATTTTCCCATTTATTTCTGTTCGAGATTCTCCGATGGAAGTTGGGCGAAAAACAGTATCCGGACTTGCCCTAGGGGAAGAAATTAGGAAAGAGTTTCCGGGGCTTCTCTGTCCAGTTAGGGCAATATCGTCGGCCACGTAGTTGCCAAATTAGCGTGTTTATTGTGACTCAAGATGCTGTTGAAGATGCATTTTATGTAGAGCTTTAGCCTAGCTTTGTGGTGGAGCGCAATGTCGGCGGACTTGCCTTTAGAGCATTCAATCTTTCCGGTAGAATATTACCCATTAGCTACTGTGTGGTATGTTCATTTACATATATTTATTTTGTGGAATGATTTCGCTACATCCTTACTTAATTTTTAAGCTTTTTAACTAGTTTCTGTTCAAAATTTTACTTATTACTTAGTTATATACTGGAACATATACCGACCTATTGAAAAAAAGTTATTTATGACTTAGTTTGATTGAATTTTTATTAGAGTGAATTTATTTCTGCAGAGAGACTTATGAAATACTTGAGACACTTTATTTTTCAGAAAAGGACTAGTCCCCAGACACCATGGACCGTTCAATTTGCTCCATAAATAATTTTTACCCAGATTAAAATAAAAGAAATGTTTCCCGACCAGAAATTTATTATCCTGGATTAGCTGTAGCTCCCTTCCAATTTTTTTTATAACTTATTGAACATTTTAAGCAAGCGAAATATTATATAAGAAGCCACAACAACCTGTGGCTGGGTATTCCAAACATCCTTTCTTTAATATATTATTTAGATATCCATTGAATATTCATCGCATGCGACGACCTTTTCATTTATCTGCTTCAATTTTTCATTGATTAAGGCGAAAACGCAACACAGGCAGCTGAAAAAGTGAATAGTGTTCATGGCTCCGATATTGTAACAGTCAGTCAATCATTTGCAAATTTAGTTTTTCGTAGATGCGGTGATTTTGATATAACAGATGCTCTACGGTGTGGAAAGCCAATTGCCGAAAATGTCGTTAAAATAATGAAAATCGTCTATTATGACCATCATGCGAGCACTGTTTTAATTATCCAGGCGATAACATTGCAGCAGCTTGAAACTATTTGAAAAAGGATACACAAAGAAGCTTGATTCCATGAGTTAACGAAAAAAAACACACTAAAACTGAATTTCCTTCTGCTAATCACTGCTGAAGCGTAGCAAACTCGACCCGTTTCTGAAGCGGTCGGAAAAGTTTTGTAGAGTGGAATCATCCACTATGAACTACTACCCTATGGCCAAACTCTTAGCTCGGAGCTGAACTGTCAGCAATCACCCAAAAGCGCCCAGCTTTGGCGAGCAGGAGGAAAATTGTGTGACGCGGCAGAAGCTCTGAGAGCTTGGTTGAGAGGGGCATCAGCCTTTAAGTTAAGATTTCCCACCACTCATTATGACGAACGATTTGGTTGGTGAAGAATTGGCGTCAAGAGAAGCTTTTGAATATAGATTGCCGAAATATTTTCGCAATAGAGAGTTTATAGGAGAGAGGTATGATGACATTACCTTCAATTTGGAAAAAAAACTTTGTAGCAAAATGGTTCTTATTTGGCATGAATCAGATAATTAGAACCCTTCAAATCAAAGATAATGGATTACTTTTACTAGAGCTAATACTTATTAAATTTTTTTTAAACAATTTCGTTTTAACAATTCTCCGTCAAGCCAAATAAAAAGTATTTCATACCATTAAATATATTAAAAATCATAAAATATTTCTGAGAGTAAGTGAATGACGCCGCATTAAATGGACCTCTGATTTTTATGCACATAAAGATACCAACAAAAATTCAACCAAACTGAACAGTAAATATATTTTTTATAATTTTTTTCATATAGATAGTTATCGAGTACTAAGAAGAAATTAATCTCAAGAAAATCTAACCAAAAAGACGAATTTTTTGAATAGCTCGTTCTCTAGTTCTTTTCCCGTTACCTATTTATAATTCATAACATCAAAAAATCATGTATACAAAAATGAGAAAAGAGTAACGAAAAGAAGATAAAATTCATGGTTAATTTTTGAAATCTCATTAAATAAGCCATGTGAGAATTCCTGTGGTGAAATTCTGTCACTTGGTAAGTTGTGAATAAAATTAACTTAACGAAAAATTCTCAGAAAATAATTACAAATTTTTGAGTGATTGTTGTTCCATAAATCATTTTCTTGCTCAAATGTTTTAATTTTTTGTTGTGGCGAAAAATAATTAGAAAAATCTTCAGCTAGTATTAAATACGCATGTATGTATGTATGTATTTATATACACATGAGGGATATAAAAATTTATTTCTTAATGCTTGACTGCTCTTTTATTGCAAGTACATTGAACTGTCTAAGACGTTTCACTGAAAAAAAACACATTAGATGTATGCGCATCGAGATAATTATTTCCAAAGAGAAAATGCTTTTCGGCAAATTGTGGTATATCATCCACATTTGTGGTACATCAAATGAGATTTTATCTTTTTTGTGAATTAAAAAATGCAATATACTTTCTTTGTCTGTTGTGTGCTTAATATTAAATAAAAACCAATTATACGGGGGTAAACAATCGCCTCTGTTGAAAAATGATATGTGGTAAATTAATATAAATATGATTTTCTTAATTTTTTGGTCTGCGCGTTGGCTCAGTATTTATGCCAATTTTATTGAAAAATGTTTTATTTTATTTTTTGTGTAATATAATCTTATTTAATTTATTTACATACGAGTATACAATTTAATATGTTTGTAGTAATATTAAACTATAATAATGCTTTTATTGAGCAATTTTATCGGTTTTATTTAAAATAATTATAAGTTTGACAAATTTCCTCTCTTGTTAATTTTTTTTTATTATAGTGACAATATTTATTAATTTAATTATAATACCTCAAAAACCCTTCTCATTATAGTAAACAACTGGCTTATCGTTTTCAAAAACTTTTACGAAAATCCCTGAAGCGGTTATAAATTGCAAAACACTTTTAATTATTTTCTATTATTTCACATTCTCATATACAACGGAGAAAATTATCTTTAGCTTACAATCACCTTCTTGCTCGAATTCCGCAATATTTTAATTAAGACATTTGGTTAGCTCATTTAATACTGAAACAAAATAAATGCTTTACACATTGTACACATAAAACGAAGAATACTCTTCTCCATTACCAGAAAAAAAAAGAAAACCAATCGCGTTAGTAATAAATTCCTTTATAGCACTCACAGTTATGCAGCCGGAGGCGAGAATTCCGTCAACTGCTGGAATTTATTGCCAACAATAAATAAATAATTTTAGCCGCAGCATCGATGATGATACCAAATTCCACTGAAAATACCAAAATAAATGTTTACACGAACGAAAGGTAATAGGTTTGTTGGAAAATTAGTTGTTCAGTGCAGTGGTACTAGTTTGCATTTAAACTAGTTAAATTTCGTATTTTTTTTAGTTTAATAAGCGCAATGTCAGATTATAAATTATTTGTAAGCATTATACTAGTTAAATACCAGTTTCTTTAGTGAACTTGGCAGATAAAAAATAAAAATTTATTATAAAGTTTGAACCCTGACATTATATGTGAACCCCTACATCATTCAGATGGCCTACCAACTTGCGAATTTTTGCAAACTTCGATGTGCTTGAAATAATTTTCGACCAGTCTTTTATATCTTTTGCGTAGCTCCAACGGTGTTAAATCGCACGACTAGAGATTACGCGGCCAGGCAATCAGTCCGAGCGTTTCAGAAGGTAGAGAAATGTGTCACTTACAGTAGCGATGTTTGAGGTGCAAAGCGGTGATTCACGGGCCCTAGATTATATGTAACCGATTCAGTCTGTTCAAATTTCTTTAAAATTTTACGATTTGGTTGAGTGGTTGGATGATTATGTACACCATAATTTCCCGTTAAAGCACGAAACTTGGACAAGTTTGAGTCACAATTTTTGTAATAGGTTTGAACAAGTGATCCATTTTCATAAATCCCGGACTTTTAACTAAACCAGAACATGTTTGGTTAATAGTTAAGTTTGACAGTTGTCAAAATTCATCCCTGTACTTTTGAAACCACGAAATGGATAACCCGCTATTCTATATACGAGTATGTAGGTGTCTATGTGTAAAATTTGTAGCTTCTTGCTGTGTAACAGGGATTTTATGACCTCGCAGCTGCGCGCCAAAGGACATCAATAGCGAAGGCATTAATAGCCAGAATGACAGTTGATATCGTGGGCATAAGTATATACATACGTACATATGTATTCACCTACACACGACAACGAGATTCATGCATAAAAATAGATTTAAACGCACATTCGTATTTACATATCTCCGTTTTTATGCATAATTTCTGCAGAAAAATATCTTTTATTATTATTTGCGAGATTATTCGCAATTTAACTTAAGCAATGATGCTGTGTATTTCTATTGGATTTACACGAAAAAAGTCCAAAAAAAAAATGAGAGGAGAATGATTTTTATATAACTGCTTTAGGTTTTCTATACTTTAGCTTTGGTTCGCTAGTGATCGATTGGAATTCCAAGTAATAAAATTGTGCATTTTTAGCACACCTGAATACTTGAACAATTGAAAACAAATCTATACATCTACATATATATCTATTATTTCTTTTTGCGGTTGTGAACATGAGTACTGCATATAAGAAAAGTAACACGTATGGGTTACTCTATACGAATATTACACATTTATTGTGGAACATTTACTTGAAAACATCGATTTTTATTCCATAACTATTTAAACCTGTCTTATATCATTATCTGTACTGAATTTAAACAGGATGTTTTATTTAATTTAGCATTACTTTATTTCAGTTTACATAAATCATATTATTTTCTCTTATTAAATATATTAGTTTATTTCTTTTAATTTAACTTGTTTTTATTACATTATATTCTATTTTGTTTTAAAGTTTTTAGTTTATTTTATTTAATTTTGTTTTATGTTTTGTTATACTTTAATTCATTTTATTTTATTTCTTTTCATTCTATTTAATTTACTTCATTTTTTATATTTTATTTAAATTTAATTGAGTTAAATTTTATATATTTAATATAATTTAACTTAGCTTAATTTAATTATTTTTAAATTTAATTATACAATATTGTATTTAACTTTATTTTATAATATATTAGTTTATTTAAATTAATTTTATTTTTTTATACTATCTTACTTCTTTTAAATTTATTTTATTATTTTAATTCAAATATTTTTTTGTTTTATTTAAATTAATTTTTATTTATATTATTTTATTTGAATTATGAATATTTGTATTTTATTTTATTTTATTTATTTTTATTTTATTTTATTTTATTTTATATTATGTTATTTTATTTTAATATAGTTAATTTATTTTGTTTTATTTTATTTTATTTCACTTTATTTTATTTTATTTAATTTTATATTATTTATTTTATTTTATTTTATTTTATTTTATTTTATTTGTTTTTATTTTATTTTATTTTATTTAATTTTATATTATTTTATTTTATTTTATTTTATTTTTACTTTATATATTTTTATTTTATTTATTTTTATTTCATTTTATTTTATATTATGTTAGTTTATTTTAATATAGTTAATTTATTTTGTTTTATTTTATTTTATTTTACTTTATTTAATTTAATTTTATATTATTTTATTTTATTTAATTTTATTTTGTTTTATTTTATTTTATTTTATTTTTTTTTTTATTTTATTTTATATTATTTTATTTTATTTTATTTTATTTTATTTTATTTTATTTTATTTTATTTTATTTTATTTTATTTTATTTTATTTTATTTTATTTTATTTTATTTTATTTTATTTTATTTTATTTTATTTTATATTATTTTATTTTATTTTATTTTATTTTATTTTATTTTATTTTATTTTATTTTATTTTATTTTATTTTATTTTATTTTATTTTATTTTATTTTATTTTATTTTATTTTATTTTATTTTATTTTATTTTATTGTATTTTATTGTATTTTATTTTATTTTATTTTATTTTATTTTATTTTATTTTATTTTATTTTATTTTATTTTATTTTATTTTATTTTATTTTATTTTATTTTATTTTATTTTATATTATTTTATTTAATTTTATTTAATTTTATTTTATATTATTTTATTTTATTTTATTTTATTTTATTTTATTTTATTTTATTTTATTTTATTTTATTTTATTTTATTTTATTTTATTTTATTTTATTTTATTTTATTTTATGTTATGTTATTTTATTTTAATATAGTTAATTTATTTTGTTTTATTTTATTTTATTTCACTTTATTTTATTTTATTTAATTTTATATTATTTATTTTATTTTATTTTATTTTATTTTATTTTATTTTATTTGTTTTTATTTTATTTTATTTTATTTAATTTTATATTATTTTATTTTATTTTATTTTATTTTATTTTTACTTTATATATTTTTATTTTATTTATTTTTATTTCATTTTATTTTATATTATGTTAGTTTATTTTAATATAGTTAATTTATTTTGTTTTATTTTATTTTACTTTATTTTATTTAATTTTATATTATTTTATTTTATTTAATTTTATTTTGTTTTATTTTATTTTATTTTATTTTTTTTTTTTATTTTATTTTATATTATTTTATTTTATTTTATTTTATTTTATTTTATTTTATTTTATTTTATTTTATTTTATTTTATTTTATTTTATTTTATTTTATTTTATTTTATTTTATTTTATTTTATTTTATTTTATTTTATTTTATTTTATATTATTTTATTTTATTTTATTTTATTTTATTTTATTTTATTTTATTTTATATTATTTTATTTTATTTTATTTTATTTTATTTTATTTTATTTTATTTTATTTTATTTTATTTTATTTTATTTTATTGTATTTTATTGTATTTTATTTTATTTAATTTTATTTTATTTTATTTTATTTTATTTTATTTTATTTTATTTTATTTTATTTTATTTTATTTTATTTTATTTTATTTTATATTATTTTATTTAATTTTATTTAATTTTATTTTATATTATTTTATTTTATTTTATTTTATTTTATTTTATTTTATTTTATTTTATTTTATTTTATTTTATTTTATTTTATTTTATTTTATTTTATTTTATTTTATTTTATTTTATTTTATTTTATTTTATTTTATTTTATTTTATTTTATTTTATTTTATTTTATTTTATTTTATTTTATTTTATTTTATTTTATTTTATTTTATTTTATTTTATTTTATTTTATTTTATTTTATTTTATTTTATTTTATTTAATTTTATTTTATATTATTTTATTTTATTTTATTGTATTTTATTTTATTTTATATTATTTTATTTTATTTTATTTTATTTAATTTTTTTTAATTTATAATTTTTGTAGCTTTTTTCTATTTTATTCTATTTAGTTTAACTTATTTCAATTTAATTTTATTTTATTTACTTTATCTTTTTAATTTTATTTTATTTGAAGTTATATGAATTATTTCAGTTCATGTTATTTTATTTATGATGTTTTATATTGTTAATGTTGTATTAATTTTATTTTTTAGTTAACTTTTATTGAATTTCTTCTTATTTAACTTTATTTCATTAGTAACTAACATTTTCAGTAGTAACCAATACTTAAATTACTGTTATACTTAAAGAAAGGGATCTTTCAATAGAGTTTTGGAACTAAAGCAATAAGATAGGTTTTATGTAAAAGCGTTTTTTCTTTTATTTCCTTATTTAATAATATTTTTTAAAATTTTGCTTAAGAGCAACATTACCTATATATTTACGCATGTGGGCCGTTCAACAATGCTGCAAGCAATTTTATTTTATACAGTTAAATTGTGTTATTGTTATTGTATGCCTTGGTATAACGATTAAAGCGAGACATAAAAGAAAAATTAAAAAATAAATGAAATATAATAAAAACTGCATAATGTAAAATGGCTCATACGCTCCAGTGATCCATATCCGCACAATTTCAATGGAATTAAATTATACGAACACATACAAATATCTGAAAATATGTATGTTCATGCAGGCTAGTTCATAAATGCTTTAGTTATAGTAAACTACATACACATCACCGGGTATCATGCGTGACACGTAAATAATGTAATTCTGAACTTGTTTCTATTGTGGACTAGTGAATTACCCACATACCGGGTGCTTTTTAACCAACTTTAAATATTTTACGACACTCCAATAATCCTGTCATCATAACGACGAGCCCACTCAAAAATGTGTAATAACTTAAGGCATATTTTAATATTAATTTTTTTTGCTTACTAGGACTTACTTAGGACCAGCAGCTTGAAATTTTCAGTTAAATTTTGAACTCTGTAAAGCACCCTGTATAAGAACCTATCTTTGGAAAGCATTTCTATCTTTGTCTAAGCACACTCATATCCCATAAACTGTAAGCTCAGGGCAAATAAGCTCATCGTCCGCAGATAATTGATTTATTTATTTATAGTATCCGAGGCACGTAAGGGTAATGTGCTGATATGTGGTATATAACAAACTGTACTTGAAGAGTGACAGAGTGCGTAGGTGCGTTGAAAACTAGAAAAAAACAACAACTTAGTTCACTGCACTCTAACAGTGTTAGCTTGTTGCAGCAGCTGCTATATTACATTTTCAAAAAACAAAAAAAAAAAAAAAAAACAAAACAAATATGACAATATCTGATGAGTCGGCATTTTGAAGTTTTCTAGAGAAAGGTTTTTCGTAAGACTAATGGTTCTCAACGAGTTGGGAACGGTGAATACCGCACAACGCACATCGTGGCAGGGGCAACGCTCATGAGTACTTTCCAGGCGCTCATAAAAGTTATCCTTGGTCACAACGTCCTTCTTTTCTGTCGAGTCGTGGGTGCGAATCAGCGATATGTTAAAAAATTTCGCTTTGCCTGTCCCACCATGAATCCGACACCAAATTTGCGCTCCTTTATATGGCCGCTGTAGTTAAGATCACTAAAATATACTCGCTTCCGTCCTTGTCACGTCCAACGCATTTCTTGGACGACGGTGATGTCAGCCTTTATTCCTACGTCAATCAGCTGGGCAGCGGACCTTTACCAAATTAAGGGACTGGATATTCATGATGTATACGCTCAAATCGTGATCCTTGAAAGGAAGAGATCCAGTGTAATACGAGGAAACGCTAAAGCACTATCTATGCGAATCCTAGGTGTTGATTGATAGGGAGAGAGCTAGGAGTACTTTAGCAATACGGAAAATGGTACGCAAGGTAGATGGAGGAAAAAAACATTGCATGAATTCTAGCATGGAAGCGAAACGAGCCTACTTTATTTGGACCACTCTCGGACAAGTGCTATCAACTAACCAATCCGGAGTATTGATGGACGACAGAAAGCGATTAATTCTTCAATAATTTTTATTAAAATCGTAATTTGAGCAAAAAAAGAGTAAAAAAGCAGTTTTTATAAACTTTTTATATTTGAGTTTTTAAGGAAAATTGTTTTTTTAAGGTGCCAAAATCTTACTTAATTGACTTTTTTATCCCGATATCCCTTGGTACATCATTAAAAATTAACTTACTTAATCTTCAGTACTGCATTTCAATAAATAAAGTTTACAAGTTTGCATATTTACTGATTCTTTTTATTTCAATCCTAAAATATTTCACTTTCCTTCCGTAGTAAAATCACAATTTATTTGTCAATAATTAAATTAGCATTAAATTGCGAAACATTGTTTTCAATTTAACGATTTTATAGGTTTTAGTGGCATAAGCCAAACGAACAAACAAAGCCGCATGTGTTTTTTATTGAATTTTGTGCAAATATAGACTACATTAAATCGTAATTTAATCAACAAAACAAGGAAGAAGATTGTTTCTGCGGCAAAGTTGCTCATGAATTCTCACTCAGCGCTTTGTTCCTTCCTGTTCTGCACAAATGAATAAGTAAAAATTAGGAATTCAGTGGGCTGTTTGGGTGTTAGCAGAACAGGAAGGGACATATACTCGTATATGTACATACCGTCATTACAAAATCACACTTCTAAATACGCTTGTAATCCCGATAACGACTTTGTTAGCCTGATGAAATTCTCATGAGTGTGATTGTAATTTTCAAACATTTACACAAAGATTTGGAGTTTTAGTGGAATGGTTTTCTAATTAAACATGAAGGATTTTACATTTTGTGCTGTTTACATGAGATAATTTTTTTTAAATGTGTTAAATTCAAATTCCTGCAAATTCCCTTTTTTACTTTGTATTACTTTTACTACTTTCAAAAATTGATTAAAAAATTAAACATTGATTGAACTAACACTTTAGGAATTGCGCATAAAATATTTGCATTTTATGGTAATCTTTTTTTATTTAATATCTTTACTCAAACAATTAATTTAGCAATTAGTCAAATCTTCTTTAATCCCCAAAGCGAATCAATGGAATTTATTGTACAATAGTTAAAAATATTTATAAAGTACCAAGCTATTTTGCCGATATGAAAAAATCAGAATGTAGGTCGTGTTCGTATATTTGAAACTAAAATTTTTTTTAGGCTACATATTTTAGAACTGGAGGGAAAAAAATATTTTTCCAACGTTTCTTCAGTTTTTGTACATTACTGAAAAATCCCTGAGAGAACGATTTATGTCAGAGGTTCTAAAATTGATGAAAATTCACAAACACATTTTTCAGCAAAACGTTTTTGCCCAGAACTACGTCCGCATGAATATTCAAAATGGTTCTAATAAAGAGTTTTAATTGGTGTTTCCGTCAATTATTATCATAAAATGTTTGAACAGTTATATAATATAATAATTTTCATTTATCCAAATATCATATAACCATATTTATGATTCTTCCAAATAGAGCGGCTCCAGAAAGAAAATGAATATTTTTCCACATATTAATTTAGCAAACTCTGTAAAATTTTTTTTACAAATCAAACGACTACTAATTTTTTTTTGGAATAGATCGATCCCAGGCCTACTTCAAGGAAGAAAAAATGTTCCCCACGTTAACTTAAACGAAAATGGTATATAAAGGCAATAGTCTCCTTTGGAAACCCGTAGAAAAAGCGTTTTTCAGAAATGTTTTTGAAAGAGAAGGAATTTATTGGGATAAGCGAAATATTCAGACAATAATAATAATACTATATTTAAGCTTCAAAAAACAGTTTTTAGTTAAAAAAAATATTGGAATTTTCCAATGTTATTATGAGTTTTCTGAATTGGGTGCAGTCTGAACTCGTGAAGCGGTGCGATGCATCTAAAACAGTCAAACTAAAATTTTTTTTTTAAATTTATATCAGTGTCTCTTCTAGATAATTTAAAAATACCGATAAAATTGGAACATCCCAAATTTTTCGAAGTTTGAAAAATAAATTCACATTTAAAAAAAAAAACTAATAATAATAATTCACTTGAAGTTGTAAAAAAAAATTGTTTAAATAATACTTTTGTCCAACTTGTTTAGTACAAATAAAAGACTATTTAATGCTGAAGCTAGATTACTTTTATTTTTTCCATCGGAAATACATGTATTCTTTTTGCTACCATCGGCACTGTTTTCTAAGACTTGTAAAAATGAAAACTCGACAAAACGCGCTTCAAGGTTCAGCCCGACCATTCGAATCTACTCAACGCTCGGCCACTAAAATTACGCTAGCGTCTAAAATATGTTGAATTGGATACTGAATACATTTTCTTGGATAGTTTAAGAATAGATTTAAGGAAAGTAATGCATTTTTCGAAGCCTCTAAAGAAGCCTTAACTTTGGTTCGAAATAAGAAAGATATTGAGAATTTATACCGATACTGTCAGAATGGCAAGTTGTCGTTCGTTTGTATGTCTGGCTGTTTGTAAGAGAGTCCTTCAGTTTTTGAGATATTTAAGCCAAACTTTGTATAAAGATTCACTGGTTCATTTGCCGAAACTGGCCAGATCAGACCTCTAGAGCATATATATGACCACTTTTTCAAATTAAAAGCATAATTATTATTGCTTTATTTCCTTCTTGATGCCAACTGATCGCCCTCAAGATGTAAATACAAATCTTTCAACGAACACTAGCAGATTTGACGAAAATTGGATAATAAGCTTAAATATTATCCACAGCGATTTGGATTTTGGTAAATCGTTTTTCCAATTCTCCAAAAATGTTAATATTCATTCGATGGAATGGTTTTCAATACCTTCAGCAATTCTAGTTGGATCTTTTCAATCGACTCAAGACGGTTTCGCCAAAGCGATTTTTTCTGCACACCATAAGTCACACGTAGCGACTTTATTTTTCCCTGAAAATCAATATATTGAAACCAACCGAGATTTGACTTTTCTCAAGCATAAAACATATTTTAAAATAGGTTTCTCTACCATTCTTTCCGACATATAAGGGAGAGATGGCTTTAGTAAGTTCAAATCAGAATTTCAAGAACAGTTTTGTTGTTGGTGTTGATGCTAGTTAGTAGATATAGGAAATTGTTTACAACTTTAAAGTTATGACAGTCAAAAGCGACATGGGAGACAAGAAGCTAGTGCGCGGACTCTTTCCTTGATGACAAGTAATGCTTCATCTTGGCATCGTTCACCCATTTGCATCGCTTCTTATCCAGTCTATTACAGGAAGTAGGCTTAAATTAATTTAAAAATTTGATTACAATTGGCTTCCAATGCTCAAACATACCCACCGTCGATTACATGATGCTCAAGTTTAAAAATACTTTTGGCACATACAACTATCTCGTGCATTTTAAACATGAAGTATTTCGATTATTTCCATACATTCTCCGGCTCCAGTGCTATTTGATACGGCTGGCTGTAAGTTGGTATAAAATTAGTTCAAGGTAAATGGATAAAAGTTTAGCTGCTCAATTCTTCCGCCTTTCACATGCCAGGCATGCCAAAAATCTTGGTGTCAATAAGAATGGCTTCAGTGCAATGAAAAGGTTTGCTAACATCTAAAAGCTATAGTTTAATACTAGTATTTTAAAGACGAATTCATTTCATCTATTTGCATGGCAGCTCACCACACATATTAAGTACTTGTAGAAGAGTTAGGATAGTTTAATACAAAATACATGAAATTAATTAATTTTTTAAATGTTCAATGCGATTTTCTCCAAATACGAGCAAACGAAATTTAAATGATTCCGTACTTGTAGCCACCCGAAAGCAGCGCAAGATTTATGCTTAGGATAAGGACACCCATCTATGTAGGTTTAACATCCAAATTTAGAAAAAATTTTCATGGAAAAAACTAAAAATTTTTCCACCCTTTCGAAAATATAGAATTGTTTGGATTTTGCAAATTTTTGTAAAAACTTACAATTCTCATTGACAACTCGTATACGGATTAAAGAAATATACGAAAATTAATAATAAAAATTAATAAAAAAAAATTAGATGTTAAAAATATGTTTTTGTTAGTTTTTAATTTGTTGAATTTTTAATTTTTTTTTAAATATTATTTTCTCTATTTTGAGACAGTTTACTAGTGCCTCCCATTAAAATTTGCCATTTCCCGCAGGCATTTTTCTCCATTTTAATCAACATTATAACGAAGATTATTTCACCACAGAAGTAATAACATTCATCGGGCCGAAAAGTCAACAAAGCATAAAAAATTTGCGACCAGACATGATCAACTTAACTCAAATAAACCGAAACCGAATAAACACACTTGAAGGAAATTAAAATTTCGCTACGCATTTTAAATTAGACACTTTGCTAATACCAAAAAGGAGAATGTCCTTTTCATTGCGAGTAGAATGTGCCACGTGCCAATTGCAGAGCGAATATGCGAGAGCCGATAAAAAGCAGGTTGCTCGGTGTTGTTAAGTACATCGATTGTGATGTGGGGCAGTCATTGACTTTTCGGCACATTCATGCCTCGTTACACTTAATTTTTTTTTTTTAGGTATTAAAATGGCAAGACAGAAACATTGTAAACATGGCATATTGTGGATAATGTTAAAAAATATCAGCGGAATAAAAGTTTAGCAGTGACCTAGCAATGCGGACACTAGAGTTTACTTAATGGCTGTATCCATATGTTGGTACGCACTTAGGTCATGCCAGCGGTTTAAGATAAATATTTATTAATAAAGGAGGTTATTGACGTAAACTACAACGGTTTTTACCTTTCGCTGTAGATGATGGGAAAAAATTATATTTTAGAAGAAAAAATAAATCGAAATTCGCTTTATAGACAATAAATGTGGTAATGTGGACAGAGCTTGAGGCAGTTAAAGAAAAATTTTGCACATTAGTATCGATACTAGCTAGAAAGAAAAGATTTTTATATTTGTGATGGAAAATGTTTAGCATGCCATGACCCGTAGTTCAGTAGTGTAGTATCCAGCATTTTCTGGATTCGAGTGCCAATAACGATGGAGCATTTGTTGATGAATAACAAAAGCTCATGAAAGTGATCGATAAGCGGCCTCCTATCATACAAATTATAGATATGAGTGAATTTTCGCAAACGTTGGAACGTTCCAGGTCCAGATGTTGGTGGAATTCCATACTACAATAATTGTTTTAACTTCAAAATTAAAAAGCAAATTGTTGATTATAATAGTATATAAAGAAAGCCGCCTACCGTTTGCATAACATTCCCAATGTGTCAAATATTTAGTACATGGCTAGTGGTTTACGAAACGCTTTGAGCTTACACTTAAAGAAAATTACAAAATTTGAAAAACAACCTCCAAAGCAGTAAGTCGTCAACTCCAACTGCAAGAAAAATACAATGGAACTCTCAAAACAATTCGTACTGGAGCGTTCATCAACGCTTTTAAACATTCCTTAATGAATGGGATAGATTCAACAGGAGTCAACCCTGTCCTTAGGGATTGGATATATGTCTTTTTTATTGCAGGAAGGCTTAATGGGGATTAAACATTTCGAGGTGGGATGTGCACAAAGGAACTGCACAAGGCAGAGTGATATCATCTCTGCGCCGGACCCTTGAGGTTAATGAATTGCTGAAGGAGATGGAATGGAGGGCTGCTTAAATTCCATTCTTACGATATTTCAGCCATTGTCATTGGTCTACAAGTATTTGGCAAACCCTTTTTTGCAAGGAAATGCAAAATTCCAACTTGATTCAAACCAAAGCTGGCAGAGGACAGTTTTCAGCTGAAACCTGACACTAAGCGTCTGGGAATTGCGTTGGATAGCAAGTTGTAGTGGATATTAAATGTAGAGGAGCGAGGGAAAAAGGCCTTATATACATGTAAAAGGGTATTGGGCTGTTATTGGGGGTCTCTCCTCTCTTACGTATCACTCGATCAGCGTAGCAATTGTTAAGCCAATACTTTTCTACGGCTTTTTAATATGGTAGATGGAAAAGGAAAGATCTGGATAGGATGTAAGGAGTCTTCAGACTTTCAGTGATGTTGAATAACCGGGACACTCAAAGAAATACCATCTGCAGCGCTAAGTAATGGGATTTTGAGTATTCCAGTAGTATATCGTTACCCTTAAGTGTACCAATAGAGTACGAAATTTCGTGCTTGACTTTCGTGAAGCTCTTGTCAGCCACAATTGAGGCGGATGGCTAAGGCATAGGTCTGAAATTTGCAGACAAGGCTCTTCATATTTTTACAGTAAAGAGGGGAAGTATAATTTTTCTAAGCCCAAATCACTTAAGCTGTCAAACCATTGCAGTATCTTCAAGCCGAAATGTTTGTTATAAAAATAGCGGCAGGTCTACTGCAGGTTCCTGGTTTTCAAAGGAGAATAATACACATTTATGTTGATACCCAAGTGACCATAAAGATCTTAATTTCATACAGCATGAAGTCCCTGTGGTTGCACTATGTAAAAAGGCAATAAAGATACTGTTTGGAAAAAGAAGAGTGTACATTTACTGGGTGCCAGGTCACACGGGCATTGAAAGCAAAAAGATGTCTGACCAACGAAATGGCTAACGAAAGTGTCCTTTTTAAGTAGGAAGCAAACCGAAGAGGTATTCTTGCTTCGTCAAGCAAATAGGATCTGGCGATAAGCCAAGACTGGCAGACTCGCTAAAACTATATGCAAAGCTTATAATGCTGAAGCTAAAGTTTTTGCTAGCGCAGGAAATGTAGAGAATGTACGGAGGCAATGGAGCACGTATTCTGTGAATGTCCATCATTAGAGAGACAAAGGCTGTGATATCTTAGCGCAGAAAGATTACACTACTGCAATCTTTTTCACACTAGAGCCATAATATAAAATGTAGAAGTACAGCTTGTTCTGTCAACACTATAGACGTCTATGTGATATCCGATGGGTCAACCATCTCAAGCTTACCTTAAGGAATCGACAGAGACTTTAAAGGATGTCATTAGTGTGACATCCCTTATGTGTCTGTATCTATTTAGCTTGTTTTCAGCGAATTTATGCCAAGGTGTTCCTCTGTAGAATTCCTAGCTTGCTCTTATCGATATACATTTTTCCCTTATTTTGTCTTCGAAGAATGAATTAAAGCTTTGCATGCTTCTCAGAATGTGTTGATTGTTTATTCCACTTTCCGTTAGAAGTGGCTTCTGGCTTTCTACACCAAATCACGAGGCAGAAGAGAAAACTTGCTAGCATTTAGCTACCTTTAGTGTTTGTGTTGTTCGATGTTGAAGTATATTGTTGTTGTTATTTGCTGACATGCTGTTAATAGTGCTGGTCGCTGCGGTTTTTGTAGCAACAACCGCCAATAGCATGGCAATGTTTACACCACTTCTTATCCTTGCGCTTCCATTCAAAGTTTTCTTCTTTTTTGGTTTGAAATTGCCAATGACATTGCAATAAATTGTCATTGTTGTGGCTTGAGTAAACTTTCACTGCCAATATCATGACGATGAGTGAATTACCAAACCACTGCCATTACGTGCAATAGTTGTCCATGGACGGCAAGCTGCCGTTTTAATTTTTCTTTGAAAAATATGCTTTGGAAAATAGATGTTTCGATTTCTGGTTTTGCGTCTTGTTGTCTTTCATGTCAGAAATACATTTCGGATGGGCTTACATTCCTTGCCCATGGGGCGACCGCAATTAGAAAATTTAACTTAATTTTTTATTTAAATTAATTTTCTATAATTTTTTTGATGTTAGTACGACACCAGGAATGGCAGTACGCAATGCAAACCACTCGGCTACCGCGGCTGCAGCATAATAGTTCGAAGTACCAACGTGACTTCACTGACCAATATACTTTCAGCACTCTCCTATTAGACCTTATTTCGTTTATGTAAATTGCTTTGAAAATCCAAGTATTTTTACTTCAAATTAAAGGATTTTGCATTTATATTGAAATTGGCCATACACAGCTCTATATCCTTTTAGATCCTTCAACTCAATATTTCCTATTTAACTTTGCTTCCATGCATACAGACTGCAATTACGTATGTCGTGTGGGTATTAAGCTTTGTATTTTTTTGCGTTACGGTTATTGATTATATCCTTGCATCTGATAATTCAACGTACTAGCATAACTGGAGAAAATGGATTAAATAAATAAATGAAATTTTCCGACAGAAGAACGGTGTTTCTCTTATGTTCATACCATATGTATTATAAGAGATTGTTATTTAGAAGTGCACTTGAAAGTAATAATGCATGTAATTGATTTGAAAATACTTCTGGTATTTAATTTACTTCAATATAATTATTTCATAGATTATAGGTATATACGTATACACAAAAATAATATTAGTACTGGCGCTGTATACCCGAATTTTTCACCTGAGTTGGGTTGGGTTTTGATGTTTTTCCAAAAAAATGTAGTAACAAAGTAATTTATTATGCATTCAAGTAAAAAAATTATATGAAAATTTACGCAGAAAACAAAAAAGTATTCTAATTTCGATGATTTTAAGGTTCAAACACACAATAAATATATTGCTGTACTACACTTGATTTTGGTTGAAATAGCTCTAAAAATTAGGAACTAGTTTTTCGTACAAACAGATGGGCTAAATGCGAAATGGCTAAATCAACTTAGCTGATATCCTACATACATACTTCGGGCCAAAGTTCTAGCACCAATTTATGTTTAGTAGGGGTATAATAAAATAACATAGTTTTTGCATTGATATTTTCACATACAAGTTTTACTCAGGAATTTCATAAGGCTGAATAGCATGGCGTATACGCAACATTTTGTTAGTTGTATTCTTTAAATTCATATGCTACGCAACAAATATCCTAACAATATATGGTACTAAATTTCATTCAGAATCTCAAAAGTAATTCAAACTTTACACCATGGCTGCCATGAAATGATTTGAAATTTGCTTTCTCATATTTTACCTTATATTTTAAAATAATGGGAACAGACGAGTTTGTTTTGTTTTTCAGCAGCGTTGTTCCAGCCAATAGCCAGCATTTCTTTTTTTCAATTTTGAATTTTCCTTATAAATTCTTACATTATCGAAAAAAAATTAAAAATATCTGTTAAAAATCATTTATTTATATTATATTTCCCATGCTTCTTTAGGGGTACTAATTTGTAAAAGGTCAACAGGTACATTAATGCGTTGGACAGCTGGAGGTTGTGGTTAACATAAATACATACTTAAAGTTTCATGGTTGAATGAGAGAACAGAAGCGGTCGCACCTAAGTTCATTGCGCTTCTTCGTTAAATTTTCTTCCAACAAAATATTGCCACATCCATAAGGATCGATATCAAAACATCTTTAAAGATGTGACGTCTCCATCGCTTCAAGGCCGGACGCTAATAAAGGTAGTGTAAATGCCCACTTAAAACATCCGAAAGAATGCTAAGTTCCTTTTTGATTATTGCAAGTAAAATTTTGGTCTGTCTACAAATCCATACTGTTTTACAGTAATTTATTGGTATGTCGTACCTTAAAAGAGTCGATGTTGACAACCTCGCTGGCATGAACCAGCTCGTCTGCCTTTTAATAGCCTTTTACATCTTTTTAACCAATAAATATAATTTTTTCACATTTCCCTACAGACTAAGCTTATAGTAGTCCAACACAAAATTCTTACGTGTATTTGTGTTAAATAGGCAAACAAAGGAGAGTTAATATCCTTTAGTAACATCCTATATAGTTATATGAACAGCAATAAAAGGACATGCCGCTCTTTTGTGTTTACTCTCAGCAGAGAGAGGCAACACACCGCTAGTTTGTGATTTCTCTCTGGAGTGAATAACATCCTGAGCAGTCATATTTTTGTATTAACATAGGAATTAACGAACTGGTAGGAACACTTGTGTAACTTAGCCGAAAACGGACATTTCACAAACGGAAGTTTTGCACCCATTTTATATGTTTTTGCTTTCATTTTATGCTTTTTATATTATATATTTTTTTTTTCGCTTTTTAAATTAATTAAAAAATATCAATATATTTTCATTTAATTTTTTAATTAGTTTCAGTGTATTCATTATTTTATTATCAGTTTTTTTTTTAATGTTTTAGTTTTGCTAATATTTTTCGCACTCTTCTTATTAATATTCTTTAAACTATTTTTTTTTAATTATAGCTTTTTTTGTTTTTTTTTTTTACATTTAGTATGCATTTTCGTATATTTTTTAAATAATTTTCCATATGCTCAAAATAATGCTGTTAAATATTTTTCATTATTTTTATTTTTTTAATTGCAAACTGTCCTGCAACTATTCAATCTCCGAGTGCCAAATTACTCTCCAGTTCATGCTTGTACTGCTCTCGTTAGCTTCGTAAACTGTCTTACGTTCACTGTGTCCTTACGTTGCGCAGCATAAGAAATTTCATCCACAAATATAATGGCCAGCACGACAGGATATCAAATCAGTTTGTCGGCATTCGTAGCGAGCAGCGGTGTGTTACGCGAAAACTCGCAGAAAATAAACGCAACGCGGCACTGTTTGGTGCACAGAGAATATTAAAAAATAATATAAAATATATATGTAACAACAACAACAACAATTCAGTGTAGTGCGGACGGTTGTAAGGCAAACATTCGGCTGTTGAATGCTGTGTTTATAAGTATGCTTGTGCCTCTTTATTTGCTCATTCTTAAGCATATGCATACACGTATATATATATATAATATAATATAAACGTGAGTTTGCTGAGGCTAGTTTTTTTTAAACGACAGCAGAACAATAATATTGTAATACAAATGTCATATAAATGTGCGTGTATGTGCCCGCGTGCATTCAAAGCACTCAATTGTGTGCGTTGGCAGAATTAATGAAGTTGTCACACGTCAACGCTTTTAAATGAGCGAATTTTTCCACATTTCAAATGCATTGTAGTTAAGTTTTAAACTGACGCTTTTTATGCGCGTGTGTATGTGTATACGTGTATGTATGAAATGTGAATACGACAAATGAATTATTGTCAAACAATAACACCTCCAGCTGTTAGTTTGGAAAAAAATATTAATTGACAAAATATATATATTTTTTTATATATTTGTGTATACATTATAAGTACAAGCACTAAATATATAATATATTCACTTCGTGCTTCAGTGCTAATTTATTCAACAATAATTAAGAAAAAAAAAATTATAATAATTGCGACAAAACATATTTTTTTTTTTTTGCTTTATGAATGAAGCACTACCGTGGGTAGTGCTAAATTCACTCGCGTGACTCGAAAAATGTCCTTGTGTCAATAACTCTTGAAAGGACAAACTTGCCCACTTGTACACCTGCCGGCGTGCGGAAATAACTTTGGCTATTTAATCGCTCGTTTGTTTATTTTTGTATTTGTTATATAAATAAAATGTTTGGTTTGCCTTGTTTTTGGCTGGTTATTTTTGTGCCATTTTCCACGCCATTAACATTTGAGCGCCCTTGACAGGCCACTTTGTGGTGAGCCGTGTGGTGCGTGCTGAAAGATTTACTAAAATTGGAAAATATAACGTTTTTTTTTATTCACACAATCATTTGGGAATTACTAAAGTTTATTTACATAATTTTTGGAAAATAAGAAAATAAAGGAGAACTTTTTTGAGAAATAAAAAGTTTTGCAAAATAAAAAGGTCAATATAAACATCTCAAACGATTAAAAGGAGAAAAACTTTGAGTGCTAGCATAGACTACATATTAAATATGTTCGATTCCCTAACTGATGAACAGTTATTAAAGTTTTAAACTAACAATTACATAATTTTTTATAGAAATTGTGAACCACAAAGCGGTCTACTAAATATTACCAATATATTTTCTTTTCTAATCTAAGAGCTAACATTTCCGAGAGAGTAAATATCATAAAGAGGAAACAGAGTTATATTATTTTACTTATATCTCCGCTAAGCCTTTGAGCTGCAAAGCTCCTCGCTGTCTGAGACGAGTCCAAGTTAAGGTCACACAGAATAAAACAAATATTCTAAAGCATAACTTATGACTTCCTCCTACCTATGTACCTGCTGCTAAAGCCACTCTATAGGTTAAAAAATATATTCATTTCACAAAATGGCGGTGATAAAGTCCATTATTTAACCCGTGTTTTTTGAAAGGCGTTCACGGTAGGACCGATTTCTTCTAAAGGATAGGATAGAAAAGCTAAAAGTTTTATAATTCTACAAACTATGGTCTTTGGAAGCACGTAGGGAGTTGATTTTTTACTAATTTTTGTGAAAGCGGCTCATTTTTTTTTAAAGATTGATTTTTGACTAAAAAATACGCACTAAATTATTAAAAAAAAGTTTACATTTAATCGAAAAACGGCTACGTGCTTCCGAAAAATATATATTTGTGAAGCTACCATCAAAATTTGAAAAATGTGATTTTGAGAAAAACGCGTTTAAATTTTTCATTGTACTCAGCGAATGCTCTGAGGGGCTGCAGCAAAATAAAAAGTTCGGCTATTTAAAATATTTTTTTCACTTTAAACCAACCAAAATCCCATTCCTCGCGATCTTAACAGTCTGATATGCTGTTAAAGCATTCTGTCTTATCCTTTTCCGTCTTCCAGCCGTCACCCAGCGTAGCCTTTTTGGGGTAGATCTTAGCGCTCTTGTTATACGGAGTGCAGGGAGCTATATGGTAACTTTTTGTAAAAAATACTACACCTACATTTTGCTCTAAATTAGCTGATGTCCTTTATCGGTATATGAAAACTTTTAGTGCGTTCACCAATACGTTACTACTTGTGTCCAGGAGCTTTCTCATCACTAATATTGTTATGTAGTTTGCTTAGAAAGTTAGCTTATGTATGTGAATGCCTTTTAAATTCTGTCCAGAAGCTCATATGTTGAGCTGTATAGCAGATTTCTTATCCATCATACGATGGCTCCCACTGTTTCCCTACTATGCACGATTACATCATAATAGGCATTGTTGCATATTCTACTTATCTCCAGAAAGACCCCTACCATGTATTTCATATGCTCTAGAGCTCCTTTCTTCTTTTGCTGCGCTTGTGTTATGTTATCCGGCAAAAATTTTTCCCTAATGTAGGAGTCTGGAGTTTCCTCGAGTGTCTTCAGAATCAGGTTAAACTTATTTGATTATTCCTTACTCGACTTTGCTGGTGGGAATACGTCCCCCGCCGCTCTTCAGAGGCCAGGCATATCGTTAAAACCTAAACATATATTGTCATCAGATATGATACCAAAAAAACAAACAAACAAAACTTGAATTTCGGTATTTTCTCTCATATTTATGTGATCAAGAAATCTAGCTTGATCTCTAATTATATGTTAGCTAATGTTTTTCGTAAAATCTTTAAATTGTTACGAACTCGCCGTTTAAAAATTCTTAAATCATTAAAGTCATCATTTTCGTGATATATCTTGTGGTGACCAATCATCAATAGATGTTTTACATTTTAGAATAAGAAAAGTAAATATTCACGACATATTTCCATTCTCCAAACTATCAAAAGCGATCCCAGGAATGGCTTATGACCAAAAGATAATATTTTTTTCGATTCATGGCATGCATACGAGTACATACCTATATCAAAACAAAAGAAAATTTTGAAAGTTCCATTGCCACTGTAGCTCTTTGCTTCTTTCGGTGTTTAGCTTGTAAATTTGTAATCTAGCTTGGGCTTTTTTCCGATTTTTTGAGAACAAAATATTACAATGTTTTAGCTTGGTTTAGATTTAGAAAACCTCATTTTTTTTTCTTCACTAATCCTTCTAAAGATTGGCATTTCTTCAAATGTCAAGGAACTCTTATCGTGCACAACTTGAGTAAACACTTTATGATTATTTTTATGATGAGTTAATTTTTAATGTTTTTTTTTTTTTTTTAATAAGAAATTTCAACTTAATTTGGTTTTATAAAAACACTGTCTCTTGCTTCCCCTCTGTTTTTTTTTTATTTTTTTTATAATAACCATTGTTTGGCAGCTGGTTGGCTGCGAAGATTCTGGTAGCATTGCCCTCAGTTGCGTTATCTTAAACTACGGTGTAAGAATCAAATTTCATATTATTTTAGAGTTGAAAAAATTATTAATAAATAAAAAATATGTGTTATTTTTAAAAAGTGTAATACTTAATTTTTTAATGAAAATGTTGTGACTCCGGCAAAAAAATATGATGTAAAAAAATATAATACTGAAAAATAATTTTAGAATAATTCTTGTATCTTTTAGTAGATGGTAAAGGCCATAAGTTCATAAGTTTTTAATTTTAGTTTAATACGGTTCACTTTTTTAAAAATTAAAAAACCTAAAATATTTTAGAAAATTAAATTAGTTAATTAATTGAATAAAAATTAAATAAAAAAATAATCTTTAACCGTTAAAAATTAAAAAATATAAAAGTTGGAATATATCCTCGTTTTTTCAGCATCTTATAATTCTACTAGGATTATCCTCGAAATATGATTAAAGTTATTTACAAATACTTGTTTTTTTGGTTTCGCTGCAACATAGCGATAATTTTCACGTTAATCTAAAAATTTCAATCGTTTCGGTTGAAATATTTCAAAGTTTTACCTTTATACGTAAAGCTGTTATCAAACCATATCGACTTCGTTTTTATCCTAAACGAAAACTTGGCTTTAATGTTAAATCATTAAGAGACAATCTTAAACGTTAAAAATGAAGTGTGTTGTTAATATCTTGCAGACAGCCATTTTATAATTAACATTAATGTTGAGTTTGTGCGGTTTCAGCATTAGCAATTTCATTTCTTTTCGATATTACTGCACCGAAAAGCTAGAAAATTATCTTGTTAGGTTTACTTTTCATATAAATTACATATTTTCATTAATTGAGCATCTCTGTAATTGAAAAATCATCAAGTTAGCTCGAATTTCGCTTAAAATTAGTTGTGCATTTTCGCTTGTGTTAGAAGAAAATGGTAAAAAAACATTTGTTGAAATTGTCGAAAGACAAATTTTGTGCTTAAAATTAATCAAATACCTAAAAGTTTAACCACTGTCTAAAAGTAGTAACCTCACTGGGTAGTACACCTCCCAACAATACTCACGAGCTTCTCAAAGCAAATTCTTTTCTTTTCATAAAATTGTATTTATTTTTCAGTTATGAAAGGAGAAACATGCCATAATTAGTGGCTGGCTTATTATTTAACACGAATCAAGCGAAATGAATGATGGCGTTAGGTTACACTTGCAATTAGTAAGGCAAGTGGTTATTGAAAGCGAAGTATTCAATTTGTAATAAAAGCAAGAATTTGATATGAGTTGGCAAATATTATAATTACAGCTTTTGTGAAGAATAGAAGACAAGAGAGTGAAAAAATAAAGAAGAAAATATGTAACAAGTGAATCAAATGTGCTGCGTGTAAATAAACCGACAACAAAATATTCAAAAAAAAAAGACTCTAGTAAATGAGTACGCAGTCGAAAGTTACGCATACGCCATGACTGACCAAGTGAAACTGTGTCTGACTGGAATAGAAAAAAATTAATATTTTAATAAAATAATAAACTATTATATTTAATTAGTACATCAACATAAATAAAGTGTTGCATTTAATTTCAGCAAACTAATGTTGTGTTTGAAACAAATTTTTTCCATGGAAATTTTTGTTTATATGACATAAAAAGAAAAAGTGTTATTACATTAGTTTTAAAGTAATAACTATGCTTCCTTTAATATTATTTTATTAAATATTTTGTGAAAATTTAACTTTCGTGTAAAGTTTTTTCCACAAACTGTAACAGAACATATCAGCAAATATATCAAAAAGGAAGTCCGAATTAATCAACAACTAAATTAACAACTGTACTCGTCCACAAAAACCTCCAAAGGCCAAAAACAACAAAATGTTTTGGATACTACGTCGCACCGGTGCAGCGAATTTCTTCAATTCATTTAACAATAATTGTAGCACATCGAAAGGTGGCAACAACTCGGGTACACAGGGTAAGTTAAAGAGGCTTTAATTGATTTGTAGAGAGTTTAGAACTCTAGGCCAAGAGAGAGAGAGAGGCTAAGAAAGAAGGGAAATAACATATTAAAATCAGAATATATTGTAAAAGTAAATACAATCTTTTTATATTATGTTGTAAATGATTTTTAATTATATAACAAAATTACTTTATATCTTTTGCGGTTTATTAGTTGAGCCAAAAATGCGAAATTGAAATTTGTTTGATTGAATTATATATCCAATAAATGTGATAATTGAAGTTTGCATAGCATTTTCTAATGATTTCGCCTCGAGATGCCGCATAATGATGAAACAGCACTTGTTTCAAATGACAGCCGCAGTTGGCTTTGCGGTAGCTCATACTGTTCTGTCTGTTGACAAAATTTTTGAACAGTTTTTTGATTGTGTGAACCCCTACAGCGCCAAACAGTCACTCGTTGAGGAGGCATTGACTTTTTGATGTGAGCCTTAAATGTGGCAGATTGCTTGTTGCCGACTTTATCGGAATATGATTCTAAGGCGAATCGCGAGGCTTCAGTTGTTTCAGTTATTTAAGCAAGTGGAACTATCAACTTTCATTCCGAAATCTTCAAGCTAATTTCTGAATGGAGTGTTCGAAATGCTTAATTTCTACGACTTTTAATTAATTAATGCTCGATTTTCGTGCGTAATATTCTTGTAATTGTGGTTGAACATACACAGTTTTAGAAGTAAGTTTTTAATTTATAATTCTACATGAAGATTAGGTTTTGAGAGGAAAACTACTTTGTGCTCAGTGAAATGAGAAGAGAGTATTAGTCGGTCGTAAAATAACTGATATTTCGAACGTGATCAAAAGCCATAACCTATTTTATATATATAATTGGCGCTTTGTAACCACTGAAGCGATTTTCGACCGAGCTCCTCCTCCAATTTGTGGTTTTGCGTCTTGATGTTTTTCCAACAAATGGAGGGACCTAGAGTTTATACTAAGCCGCCTCCGAACGGCTGACCTAACCTATTTTAGACCTGGAAATACTCGATAACACAATAATAGCAGATTTTCATACAAAGTGCTTAACTTAATGTTTTAGCCTTAATGGTAATATTTGTTATAACATTTATATGGAGTGGTATTGTTAAGGGGTTAGGGGTAGTCAGAGGCACGAAAAAATGAGAATTTTCAGTATTTTTTTTTTGCTATTAAATAATTTTATTTTACAAAAGTAGTGATATGGTATTATTAAACAATGTTTTGACTTGAAGTCACGAAAATTTCGAAAAAAAAAAAAATTTATTTCCGAAGTTACAGCTGTCTGTGTTAACCCAGTTCCAAAAAAAGGTCCTTGCGGTGACAATCATAAGTCCTTGGAGATTCATCTGAAATCAATCGGATAAAAAAAAATAGTTTTATAAATAAATAATCCTGGGTCTGATCGAAGGATTTTATTTTTTTTCAAAAATTAACAAAATGGCGGCCTCAGGAAATTTTTTTCTAGATTTTTGGGAAAAAATCTAACTGTTGATTTTCTTAAAAAATCGAAATTTTTCACAAAATGAAAATCCTTCGATCAGGCCCGAGTTTATTATGTATTCTACAAGCTGTATAAATTTCATTAAAATCAACTGAGCGGTTTTCGAGTTACAGTTGTCACCAGTTCAAAAAACATAGTTTTGAGAAAAACGCGTTTAAAGTTTCACACAAGTGCTTTGAAAGGCCCGAGCTCTCTTTGTTATTTGTCGAATAACTTAAAAACGAATTATCGGATTAACTTGAAATTTTCAGAGATTATTTTTAGGATATTATACTTAACGAAAATGCAAAAAAAAAAATTTTTTTTTTGAAAATCCTGACTACCCCTAACCCCTTAATCTGAATATTAGAAAAAGAGAAGTAGAGAAAAAGTGAGAGAGAAAAAGAAGCAAAGTGGAATATACACAGATGTTGGCATCTGCACAATTTACTCTTTTTAATCAATTTTAGCTTCGTCACCACATGAAAATCGCAGAAAGTTATTGCACCTTACATCATGCTCAAATTATAAAATTATCGAAATATGCACTTTACCATTTGTTCGGAAAGAGGGCGAAGCAGTGATCTTTCCGAAAAAGTCTTATTTTTTGTTTGATTTACATGAAATTTCGTACTCAGGTAACCTTTATTCAAAACTAAATTAAAGATCACTTTTCCCGCCGTAAAGTAAGCCAAGGATCAATCTATTCCAACAAATATTATATTTAATTTGATTTACTTGAAATTTGGTGCATTTTTTCCGGAAAATGGATCCCGATGGACCAGATACCAAGAAGTATACAGGCAGCTTTTTGTTTAAGTTAAGGGAAGTGCGACTTTTTGCCGATCTAATAAAAATTTAATCATGGTCCGATTTACTTGAAATTGATTTATTTCCAATTGGTGGACTAGGTATTGAATTTATGAGACGAAAATATTTTTGGTACGACTCTGTTGAATTTATTTACGAACCTATATATATTTTTCAGCCGATTTTTCTTAATCCTTGGAAACTATTTTTAAGATTTTAAGCTGCCAGTAGGAATAAAATATAAAAAAAAGAATTTATTTAACTTTCATTGATCAGGAAGTCATTAAGAGTTTAGTTTTGGCTTCATTTGGCCAATGAGTATTTACGAACCAAGTAATACCTTCGCTTTATTACACACACACATTTATATTTAATAATACAAAATCAAGACGCAGAAACACAAATTGAATGAAGAAATTGGCCGAAAATCGCTTCAACGGTTACAAAGCGCCAATTATATATATAATATATTTTAAATATCAGCCGATGTTCGGTTCCGCCCGGACTTCGTCTTCTTTACTTAGTGAGTGTGTTTTCAATTCAGTTCAGCTCCCCCTTAAGTGGAACATTATGCAACAAATTATACTATACCATAGTTATGGAACATCAGTAAATAAAATAAAATAAAATAAATACAATATAAAAATTTAGAATGTCACCCTTGGGTGTAATTACATATTTAATTTAATCTCTCATAAGTATATACATATGCACGTATATTCACAAGTATGCAAGTATCATATGAATAATGAATGCAAACCCAACAGAGTGTTGTTAGCTACGCTCATACTCATATAATCAGGCAATAGTTTGACCTTGAATAAAATAGTGTAAAAGAAAGTGGAAAGAATAAACGGAAGAAAAATTACAAAATCTTTGACCCTGAAAACCAGACCACTTGTTGCATGCTTGTAATTATGTATGTATGTATATCGTAATTTCATGGAAAGAGAAAAGTTTCCTGACGCTTAAATAAATAATAATTCAATAAATAAATTATTTAATTGAAGCTTAAAAGGATATTTCAAATAAAAAATAAAGTTCTTTTTGCTTTTAGAGTTTTTAAAGTGGTTTCAAAATCGTCTCAAGCTTTTTGAATGTCAGTTTAAAAAAAATATATACACATATACCTACATATGGTATATGAAAATGGGCTCTTTGACTTTTTTAAGCACACAATTGAACTCCTGAAAATGAATATTTGAAATAATTTAATAATAGTTTCATGCTAAATTAGTAGAAAAAATGCTTGAGTCGTCTTCGGTTATTATTCTGCAAACGTTTGTCTTCTTTAATGTATATTTATTTGCCGCTTTTTATTATTACATTCGCCATCATAATTTCAAACGCCGCCTAGCAACAGACAGCTAAAAAAAAGTTGATCAATAATTTAACATCTACACAAAAAAAAAGCTTTTTAACAGCGAAACGAAGAAAGCAGAAATAGAGAAAGAATGCTCAAATCAAATTTCCTAACTATATATAGGTATATGTATATATAAATGACACTTTGTGGCCGCTGAAACGATTTTCGATATATATATATATATATATATATATATATAATGCTGTAGTATTATTTAATACTGTATATTAATTCATGGCAATAGGCAATGCTTCCCCCTCGGATACCGCGGTCGCCAGTGTGTCATTTATTTAGTTTATTCCTTTTCCTCGAATTAATAAATAATAGTTAGCGAATTTGATTTGAGCATTCTTTCTCTATTTATGACATGAAATAAAGGCTTCTCATAAAAAACCATCAGCCGTTCGAAGGAGGCTTGATATAAACTTTAGGTCCCTCCATTTGTTGGAAAAACATCAAAACGCAAAACCACAAATTGTAGGAGGAGCTCGGCCGAAAATCGCTTCAGCGGTTACAAAGCGCCAATTAATCCGTATATTTATAAATAAAAGAAATTTATATGCACTAGGTATATGTGTGCAGTTAGTCATAGTTTTATTTAAAAAATAAAATATAAAACTTCTTATTTAAATATATAAATATATATGTAGATACAAACATTTATAGTCATAATTATGGTGCAACTTTTTATTATCGCGACGAAATGTAGACAAATCAAATATATATTATAGTATATTTATATTATTTATTTTTTCTGCATTATAATAAAATGAAATAAAAAATGAAGATGTGACTAATTGTGCTATGTATATGGAGGCGGCAAGATTTGAGGTCATAATTTTGTCAAACAAGTATCTAAGAGCATGAAATTTAGTATCTAAGCATGAATTGTATTTTGGTGATTAAAATGATTGAAATCGAAGGGAAAAACATATATCTCGCCTACACCGCTTTTCTTCTTTTTGAGGTTTTGGGCAAAAATTCGTTACGATGATGAAATTCGGTATTTAACATTCATATTTAAAAATAAATATTGCAGCCAAATATCATCGAAATTGGATAACTATATCTTATAGTCCCAATGCAACTGATTTGTTCAGATTGCAGGGTTAACGTCAAAAGTCCATCAAAAAAGCATCTAAATACTTGAAATTTGGTATTAGGAATCTTCATATCAATATTTGTAGCGAAATCCATCAATGGATTTCATACATCCATATCGGTTTAATGGTTGTATTATAGACGAGGGCTTTGTTTTCCAGACCGAGCAAAGATTTCTTGCTTATAAAGTTATGGTATGTGAACTGGCAGTTTTAAGCTTCAGTTGAAGCTGTGCGGAAATGTGCTTATGAGGCAAAATCTACATTAAAATCTTGAGACCCTACTCGGCCGTAAATAAGAAGTCCTCTATATAAAAGTTATGAAATAAACTCCGTCTAAACTTCCGTTCAGTTTGCTTCGCCCGATAGTAGCACCTTTGTAACACATTCAGCAGCTGCTCTACCTTGAGTCCAGCGCGTATTAAGTACCTAGACATACGGCCAAAAAAATCCCAAATTGCGATCACACTTTGGCATAGAATTCCTATTTCTGCAATGAAATAAACAACTGCTTTTGAAAATCCATCAGCTGTTTGGAGGCACCTTAGAATAAATTGTAGGCTTTCAATTTGTTGAAAAAACATCAACAACCACAACAGTGATAATGCGCCGTTAAAAGCTCTATTGACAGTCTGTAAATTTTCTTCCAGGTTTTGGTGGAAAATGTTTTCAAAGAGTCTCAAATGAGCTAACAAACCAGGGCTTTCGCTCACTAAAAACTTACAACAAAAATCAAAATCATGCTCGCAAAAACAATTATGAATATATATAGGTTGAGCCCGAAACTTATTCACGCTTATAGATTTTCAGTCAATTAATGCCTAACCAAGGTATTAAGAAAATTGCGGCTAAATTAGCGCACCTAATAGTTGTTGGTTAGTTGTGAATTAAATATTACAACAACAAATTACATGGGTGATGTTGGCGCACTGGTAGACCACTCGCCTGTTAACTCACGATCCGTTGGTTCAATCCCTGCCATAAGAAATCTGATGAGAAGATGTGGTAATCTCCGAAACAACTGTCACTTCCACCATTTTTTCTTTGTTGGAAAACAAAAATATATTCAATTCATACTAACAAACCAAGCCTTTCGCTCTTTAAAGACTTTTAATAAAAATGAGCTCAAAATTATTTCAATCTTAAAAAACACTTTTTTTAGATATTAGTTAATTAATGATTTTCTAACCTTATTGCGGTAATTTTAGTTATAAGATTTCACAGCGCTTTACTCAAAAATGTATCAATTCATCTCAACGGAATTGTTATTATATGTGCTTATATTGGAATGAAATGTATAGGGTGGCGTAATGCAAAATTTGAATTTGCCATCATTTGTCCCGTCAGAGTGTTGGCAACCCAAAGAAGAAAACAATTGGACAGTTGACTGGTTAGTATAGAATATCTTTAAAATAATGAAACTTTGTTTTCAGACTTTTTGAGCAAAGTACAAAAACAAAAAAAAAAATGAAAACAAATGCACTCACTGTTTGGTGCGGATTTTGACGTGGAGGTTATATTCGAACATACCTTGAGTTAAACTGCATATGTGCTAGCAAAGCTCAATGTGCTTATCCATTGGAGAGATTATTAGGTTTTTATGTTTTCTATACGAATATTTTCTTAAAATTTTTTCTTTAATTTTGGAACGTCCTTTAGATGCCGCTGGATATATTTCTGACAGTACATAATAAATCAGCTTTCGATTGCAGTTTTATTTATTTATTTATTTGCTTAATTAATTATTTACTTGATTAATTCTAATAGCTTAAAGAAGTTTGTAAAAAAAAGTCAAAATTAAAGAACTTCTAGAATGCATACGCTAAGAAATCTAAAATTTAAAAACCAAAAAAGTACCAAAGGTCAAATTATATGCAAAATCAATGCTCAGTTACTTTCTTGGACCACCTGCAGGTGCCATTTAACATTTGGTGAAATTTGTGAAGCGCAGCTAAGCTCATAAAGAAATAAAAGACCTTTCCACAACTTTCTTTATTATTATTTTATACTTATGTACATATATATTATATATTTCTAGCATATAAAAAATGTATATATATAAGTAAATATTTTTGTGCGCTTTAGTCACTTAGAGGTTTTACGGCGCAACTTTCAATTCGAATACCAATGATAAGCATGGCTTCACTTTGCCTAACAAATTTTCTAGTAATTTCAAGGGATTTAATGCGTCAATGAGAAAATTCATGCTTAGCATAAACCTTAATAAGCCACATCGTCAACACAAGAATGCCGTGCATAAATATGAACATTAAGTTAATGCTAATTAAGCCTTTTTGTTTGCGTATATGTAGGTGTGTAGGTACTAAAGCTTTTGGGGTAGAAACAAAAGCAGACAGTACATATATACAGAATATTAATTAAAGATTTATTCCAAAGCAATATTTTCATGAATCTCTCATTCATTATTAATTTAATTTTAGAATTTGTTAAAATTAAATATAATTTTTTGACGATTTAAATAGATTAGTATAGCAAAAGCTAGAAAACATTTTTAGGTATTTATATACAAATTTAAAATTTGTATGTTAAGGCGTAGTACTATAGATAACTCTATAATAAGCCCATGATATTGATTTAATTTATGTATCTATTCGAAGAGCTACTCAACTGTAGAAAACAGTTCGCTGTTAAAATAAACTCTGTGGTTAACATTCTATGTAAACTAACATAAATAGCTAAATATACCTCAGAAGGTAAAAGGCGGTAAAACTAACTAAAAAAAAAATCAAAAGCAATGGTTGGATGGTTGGTTGGTTGGTTGGTTGAAAGGGGAGGTTGACTTGACTTGACCGCAATCCGTCGCACCTAAGCCATAGAGTATGCTCATTTTGTCTCGCCGCATAACATAACTATACATTTGCGAACATTTCGCTCTATCTAATAAGCTGGTTTAATTTTTTCCAACCCTGTGTGCCCACTTCCGTAAGGTTTGATCTGTGGGCACCGTGAAAGATGTGACGTCTCAATCGGCCGGACACACGCAAAGGTAATTCTGCAGCGTTTCGCCATCTGCTATGCATGCTCTGCACTCAGCCGACATCATTGTGTCTAGCTAGTGGAGCTGTTATCCCATGGAAAGATGCCCCGTAAAACAGTCACAAGAATAGTAAGATATCGTTTGCTTAAAGTTATTGATAGTTTGCTCCTATGCGTGACTTGCATTTAGATCCGTCAGTATATACGAGTATATGAATATTTTGACTATTTCCGATTAGTCCAACTGCCGACCATTCTTTCATACTATAAAAAGAGTAGGCTCGGCGGAAGGTCGCATTTTGTGTTTGTCCCGATTTCATATATATGGTAATTTTATGAATGTACTTCGCTACTAGGAGACTGGAACCAATTTTCTAGAATATTAACGCTATTTTATACAAAGCTTACATATTAATTTGCCTAATGACATGTACAATACTTGGCAAGTAAGTATATGTATAAGAATCAAATTCGCACCTTTTCTTTAAAATATTCCTTTTTTATTGCCTACAATAAATTTTCAGTTTTTCTGTAGCTTTTTTGATAGTAATTTATCAGCAGTGAAGAAAGAAAGCAACAACAACTTTTATTTTGTACATTTTACTTTTCAGGCTATATTTTATTATTATATTTTCCAGCAGAGAATACAGTTGCTTAGTTTTTTTATGGTGAAAAATTGATTTCCTTAAAAAGATAAAGAAAAAAGAGAGTGATTAATTACGGTCTACTTAAGAAAAATTACCAAACAAAAACAAAAGTACCTGAGGTGAAAGAATTTGCAACAACCTTACAAGATTAAAAAAATATACATATCGATTCGTATACCTTAGAACCTTTTTTGTGTACTCAAAAGATATATACATATCTATTTGTACATACACGTATATATATTTTCCCTCACCTTCTGTCACCCCACTCTGATGAAGTCTCAATAGCAATAGTTTACCGGATAAGCTATTCAGATATGCTGGAGAAAAGCTTACAAGGTACATCCATTCGATACTTTGCAGAGTGTGAGTGTGCTCTGCCCTATCCACAATAAGATCGACCCATTTTTGGGAAATTTTGTCAGACGAAAAGTCCGAAGATGCTCAATACAGACCAGATATTCATAATGAGCCAAATCCTGGAAATGTCCTCGGCGAAGAAGATAGAAAACATCCTTTGTCGCTTTTAAGGCTATGTAAATGAACGGTGAGCTGAAACAAAAGTTCAGCCAAGATAAGGGAGGACCTCTTCTCGCCGTTCGATACTAGATGACGTATAAAATAAAGAGAAAATAATACGGGCCACGAAACTAAATCAAGAAGATACAATCTTCTACAAAAGCGAGTAAATATTAGGTCAAGTAAGAAGTTCGTTCGGTTTTTTTTATTGATTTTCCAAAATATGATAACTTTGTGTACATTTGTCCGATTTGCGATCAAATATGCGCCGTTTTGTTCCTAAACTTATTGCCAACGGCTTGCCAACTTCATTATACCCCTCTCGTAGAAGGCTGCGTCCCTATTCGCAAAAAACTCGTAGAGCCAATTTTCACAGGCCTCTCTTGAGGCCAACTTCTCACCATTAAGCGCGTTCGCCATGGACAGGAGAAGATGGTAATCACTTGGTGCCAGGTCTGGACTATAAGGTGAATGCATTAGGACCTCCCATCCGAGCTTCTGGAGCTTCTGGCGCGTCATCAAAAACGTGTGTGGCCTGTCGTTGTCCTGATGGAACACAATTCGGCCTCTGTTGACCAAAGATGGCCTCTTCTGGATGAATGCTGCCTTCAAACGGTCCAGTTGTTGGCAGTAGAGGGCCGAATTGAGCGTTAAGACATAGGGGAGCAGCTCGTAGTAGATAATTCCTTGTCAATCCCACCTAACAAACAGCAAACCCTTCCTGGCCGTCAATCCTGGCTTGGCCACCGTTTCCGCCGGCTGACTGCGTTTCGATCACAACCGATTTCACTTGACGTTGTCGTAAGTGATCCACTTTTCATCGCCAGTCACCAAACGCTTCAGAAATGGGTCCATTTTGTTGCCATTCAGGAGCGATTCGCAGATGTAAATTCAGTCCATCATGTTTTTTGCGGTGGTTCGTGCGGCAACCAAACATCGCGCTTCTTTTTGAATCCAAGGTTATGGAAATGGTTCCAAACGGTTTTCGGGCTTATCTTTAGTTCCTCAGCAATTAAATAAGTGCTCACGTGACGGTCTGTTTCCACTATCTCCAATATTTTATAGCAATTTTCGACGACAGGCCTCCCAACGCGTGGTACATCTTTGACATCGAAATTACCGGAACGGAATCTAGAAAACCACTTGTGTGCTACACGTTCGTTTCCAGTATCGGGCCCATAAACTAAGTTAATTTTTTCAGCCGCTTTGGCTGCTTTTTCGCCTTGATCGAAGAAAAATTGTAAAATATAACGAATTTCCTCTTTGCTGGTGTCCATCTTTGACGAGTGCTCACAACGTACTGAATCAATCAATCGAAAAACCGTCAAAGACAATCTTTTAGCGTGAATAAACACGTTTTCAGCGCCGTATAATATGACATGATGCGACATATAACACTAGTACTATGAACAATAACGCCATCTCTTAGATTAAAACCGAACGAACTTTTTACTTTACCTAATATTTATATCTTCGAAGCCAACAACTGTGCCGTTAGTTTTGATTTCTCCAGACAAGGTAATGAAGTTAAGGGAAAACATCAGATAGGGAATGGGGTCAGGATAATATATCTGCTGTCACCTAATATACCGTCAGCGCTTTTACCTCTTGGCTCTCACGTAACTGTCATAACTTTAAAGTCTTAGATAATTTCGTCTGTCTTGAAACCAGCAACAACGCCAGTATTCACATCCAACGCAGAATCACTCCTCGCAACAGGTGCTCCAACAAAATCCATAACATTCGTCCTGCTATATGATTCAGTTGCATTGACGTGGCCATTATCTGATGAGTTGTAGTTGGGAATTTTCGAGGGAAGGGTTTTGCGTAAGGTTTATGGACCTCTAGGAATTCGTAACGGCGAATACCGCAGCCGATGGAACGGTGAGCTGTTCGAGGTATACATTGTGAATCTAGAAACAGCGACTTCACTGGAGGTCATGTGGTCTGGGTGGATTAGAATGTTCCTGTTTTGAAAGTTTTCAGTAAAGCAGATGTAGAGGGTTGGCGTTGGAAATACCAGGTAGAGAAAAACCTGGCTGTACTTGGTATTTGCAATTGACGCCAAACAGCGAAAAGAAGAATTGAATGGCACAATGTTGTTTACTCGGCTATAATCGCGTAAGAGGTGTCTACACCAGTAAAGAAGAAGAATAAATCTCTACTTTTTATATATGTATATTTATTTAACCACTACAATACATACATATATAAATCAAATATTCTATAATGAATTTTTTCTGTTGAGTTTTGCAAACTTTTTAAGCTTAGATAAGACACATTAAAGAAATTTGCTTGGGTTGCAAAAATTTATACGCCACTTTCTGACACATTTTCACCGCGAATGAATGATTAGATTAAATAAAACTTTCTCAACAAAATGTATAAAAAATATATTTGAAACGTTTGTAAGTAGGTATATGGTATACATATGTTTGTAAAGTGTACACACCTGTCGGCGAATGTGGTTGTCACGTTTCAAAAAAAAAAAAAAAAACAAAAAAAAATGTATGAAATTGTAGACTTGAAAAGAAGAAATATTATTTTGAAACACTGCTTAGCAGCCAAAAACCTACACTTTCTACGTTGTCAGCAATTTTAGTATATATGCGTATAACATATGGTATACATACATACATATACTCGTATATATCACGCTCAAATCCTCCTTCTTTAAAATCTCATTTATTGAGTGCATAAAAGCAGAAAGACAACCCACACAACATCTAGTATAAGAAACGCAAACTTTTCTTTACGTGACAAAATATGTACATATATACAACCATAAAGCGAAAAGAAAATATGGTGTATTTTGTTGCCTATTTATCAACAATTACAAGTAGTAATACAACAGCGTGCAATTTGTATTTGATCTCACGAGTATAAAGTAGAAATCCTGGCGCTTTCAAGTTTTATAAGGCTACAAAAAGGCGGAGATATGTGTTAATTTGAAACATTGAAAATATTGAAACAGATTTCTTCGGAGGTATATCACAAGTATTGTTAAAGTATGTGAGTAATAATTGTTTAATAAAAAAAGATATATGTAAGTATGAAAATTAAAAAAAAAAAAATTATAAAAAAAGTGTTTGGTCTTGCACATTGTCAAAGTGGCGGAAGCTGCAATAAAAAATTATAACTGTTCCTGTTCGACAGCCAGGGAGACGTCACAGACATTTCACATACATTTCAGAACGATGTTTATAAAATTCATCTACTACAACCCATAATAAATATATTTTGATTTTTCAGTCACACGCATACTGTTGTGATGAATTAGTGCTTCAAAGGGGAGGGACTTAAAAATATGATGATGTAAAAATATTATGTACGCTGCTCCCATGGGAGATGATCCGAAAGACCACCAAAAAGACTTTAGCATGACCATATAAGATTTATATTATTTCATTTTAGGATTAAATATTAATTTTCGTATCTAAAAAATTGGTGAATGGAAGATTTTTGCGACGAGAGTCCAATGCCAAAATATACTTCTGCTTTGAGCAGGGTAAGTATTGTACATACAACAGGTGTGAAGTCCCATCTCTTTGTCGTTACTATAGATTCAGGAGTATCTTCGGAAAAGCAGGCGTAACCTTTCTGCATGCCATCTTATAATATAATAATGTTACATTAAGATAATCTAACCAAAGGATAGTTTATGCTGTTCAGATATCGTCTGAAAAGATTTGCGACAGTAAGGTAGGATTTAAGAGCTTGCAGTGATCGAGCCTTGATATCTTATTTCTGCCTAACTATCAGTGAAGACGAATATATCTCTACCTGAACATTCATTATCAATGTGTTCAACACCTACTATAATAATGGAGATTTTTGTAACACACTACAATAATCTAGTAACTTGAAAGAAAGCTCCAATGAAGCGTGAAAAGTGATGAAACACCACTTCCCACCCTGACACCAAACTTTTAGGCATTGGTGTATATTTCTTTGCTTCTGGACGGAGTATTAAATTTAATTGCCTAATCTTCTTTGTCTGGAATCAGTCTTATAAATTTGGAGCTGGGGAATTTATGTTGCTTGATAGAAAATATAATTCTATCTAAATCCCGACAGTTCTGTTAGTTGATAACTCCACTGTTTTAGATTTCATTTAGAGCTTCATTTTGATAGTTTTTCTACTCAACAACGCTGGTACTTGAATCAATTTCGGTGCACTATTTTACTGCACCGTATAAAAGTACCATTGATGTGAATTTTAGCGATATTTAAGTCCCTATTTTTCGCAAGCATTTTTTAAAACAAAAAGAGTGCGTTAAAAGGTTTCTCATAAAAATATTGGTGGTCTAATTAACGAAATTTTGTATTTTCTTCTTTTCTGCTGAAGAGAACAAGTTAATCGTTATAAGAGTTAACACATATTTAGTTAGTGATTGGATCACTGGAAAGTGTTCACAATGTTCACAATTAATTTCACATAAAGTTTGTGGACACTTGTTTCTGTATGCTTCAGTTACGTTTATCGACCAAGTCATCCTCCTATTTGATTCATATGTGTTTCTTTTTCCAACATTATTTTTTCTAAGAGGGCTCTTCTGGCTAATACATGCGTTTTGAGAAGCAATCACAAATTCATTTGACAGACCTTGGCATTTCTGATACAAAAAGTGTTCTTCTTTCACCATTTGTGAGCTGAACTGTCGTCAACAGCCAAATATGCAAAAATTAAACTGATCAAATTTTAATCATTTTTTTTTTATTAAAATGTTACAACAAATTCAAATTCGTAGTTATCAGAAATTTTATTGCAAAAAATGGCGGAGCGTTCTTCACCAGAGCGGCATCGTGCATTTGTATTGTAGAACTTTATGTGACTAATACACAAACGCTCAGTGTATTCAATAGCAATAGTCCATAGCTGTGGGTTTATTTATACATAAACCAATCTTGTAGATGTATTAGATGAGATATATATGTATGTACGAGTATGTATATAACTTATATGTATATACACCATTAATATTTGAATCATCTTATCTGGCAATATATACTCGTACAATAATTAAACTTAAAGCTTCCGTATCTATATAATGAGGATCTACTTTGACAAAATCGTGAATAGAAAGTTCTTGTCATTACTTATTTAATTCTCTTTATCTGATTTTGGAAGCTGTAGCCTTTGGAAAAAGTTGCAACAAAAGTAGGTGCGCATTTGTTTACTAAGCCTCTACATCATTAAGACGAAGATTTCTAGAGCTACACATTATAGTATTGTAAATAAAACAGTCATCACTAATGTACAAAAGTCATCACAAATAGCGTTAAGGGCTGTTCATCATCAGGTCTTTTAATTGGCATTTCGAAAGATTCAAAAGAGCTTTGAAGATAGTCACCAGAAAAAGCAACTCTCTTATTTAAGTTTTTTGTAGGTATTTTTAAAGACTGTGGGGAGATGAAAGGTAGTGTCCCGAACTGCACTTTAAAAGTTTTATATTTTTTGACTAATATAACATTGATCATTAGAAGTTATATCTAATTGGCAGAGTTTTAAATTTTATTTACTACAACTTTGGAGGTTTTATTTCATTTTTCATCTTAATTATTTATAATAAAAAATTCAAATAATATTATTTTTTATAGAAAAAAAATTATTTATATATATTTATATACATATTAAAAATATGTTAAAACACGAAATACGACTTTAATTTAAAATTTTTCAATTTAAATAATTTCCAACATTTGACATTGGCTGCTTTTATTCTATTTGAAGAGCATGTCAATTGTGAACAAAGTTCAAATAACTCTAATATCGTTTAAAATATGGTACGTGTCTGCGCCGACTTGCGGTCAATACCACATTAAACTCCGTCCCATGGGCCAGTTGAAGATGCTCATTTGTTTTCATCATCAAATACTGGACAAACATTTATTGTCTTTCGTTTATTTGGTCAATTTACTGCTTATAACTAAATTGTTGTTCCTAAACCCACAATATTAACAATTTCAAGTCAAGTGATATTTACAGCTGCAAACTGTTAGCCTTGAATGTGTGTATGAGTATACGTGTATGTTGCAGTGTTATTGTCATACAATAAATATAAGGACACCTATTTGTTGGGCCTGTGAGAAATTTGAAAGCGTTTTTTAAATAGTTCGAGGAAGTTTTTTTATTTGGAAGTTAGAAATAATTTTTAGTAGAAGTTAAATTAAATTTAGAATTTTTTTTTTGCAATATTTAAAAAAAATCGAGCTTCCTTGCTAGGTAAATAATCTCCCTTCCTTAATAATTCCCTACAGTCCATCATTTATTTATTTAGGTATTTATGTGGTATCCACCGCATTGTTGGCGTGCTTGTAGAACATTAGTAATAAATGTTTAACTGCTGCTGCTGCTGTTGTTGTTGTTGTTGTTGTTGTTCAATTTTCAACTTTTCTGCCCAAATTTGTTGAGCATTTAAATCAGTTAACACCAAAAGCCTGGCACAGACACGTTCATTGTTGTTTATTGCATGCCTGAAGGTCATTTGTCCATTTCAATATAAATATGTATGTATAGAATGTATGTATGTGCGATTATTATTGCTATGAAGAACAAATATATATATGTAGACATAATAAAACAAATCGTTTGTATAAATATGGTTTGTCTTCTGACTTAAGTTTCTGCAACTCTGTAGTTGTGAGTTGTTTGTGTGCGCTAGTCCTGATATTTTTGATAAATATTTGCTTATGCCAAGGGAAACTATCTTAAAGTACGTGCAATAAATTAATTTGCAAATATTTACGATGAGGACAACAAAATCTGTATTTATATATGTATATGTACATATATACAATATATATATGCAAATGAGCATATTCAAATTTAAAAATAATACTTTCGCTAAGAAACTAGAGATTTGGAAGGAGAACAGACATCCCAAACGCTCATATAATACTCTTTATTAACCGTCTGTTCCGTTGGAATGGATTCATGATGAACCCAGCCGCGAATATCAGACTTTCACGTGGTTTTTTCGGTTTCGTCTCGTTTTTCTCATTCCATTCAGATGTTTGCATGTCGTATTCATTAACCTATGTCTCATCACCATTTATAATGCGTTCCATGAATATGGAATCAGAATTGGCACAATCCAGCACGTCTAAAGAGACTTGCACATGATGGGTTTTTTGCAAAAAATTCAGCCTTTGGAACGTGCCGAGCGCGCACCTCATACCCAAATTATCATTCAAAATCAAACGAGCTTTATTACGGCCGATGTTTAGTTAATGTCTTTCTAATACTCACAGGACGATTTTCGAGCAAAATGACCTTTACTTTGTTGATGTTGTTGATGTTACCGTCAGTGGACGACTGAAACGAGGCTTGTCTTTGACGGTTTCTCTAGCATCCTTAATGGCTTTGTACCACCATAAGGGTCTTCTAACATTCGCAACGAATCCGCACATGAAATTTGGTTCGAAACACAAAAGTTGATGCAAATTCTTTGTTCAGTACTTTTTTCCATTTCAAACAGTCGCAAAACACTACTGAGGTCGACTGATTCCAACAGCTGCAGCAGACAAACTGGTTGACAGATCGCGCTCATTTTTGGACTAGTAATTAAAGACAGTGCTGCCAAATTAACCAAAAAAAGTGCTGAATAATATTCAGCGCGGGCAGTTTAAATGACAATTTCCGGAAACTTTCTGGTCACAGGTGGGGCGACCGCAATTAGAAAATTTAACCTATTTTTTTTTTTTATTTAAATTAACTTTCGAATGCTAATCGCATCGGGATATGAACTCGAGCCTTCCGAATGGCAGTACACAATGCTAACCATATGGCTGTTGCGGAGCCTTAGGACTGTTGAATTTAGAATTTTTATATTTACTTGATGGTCGAGTCTTTACGAAACAACCACTTCTACCCACTAATTCACTTCACTACCTAATTCAATTGGCTATTGACATCATATCATCGGTGTATGCCAACTGCAGTACGCTCTTTTCAAAGGTTGTGCATTTTCTATTTAGTAGTACGGCTCCTATGAAAGAGAATCATTTTCCATGAAACTTTGTCTTGTTTTTTTTCTTTTACGACGAACCCAGCGTTCCCCACCTCCCGCCCAACCGACCGAGGGGCGCGTCTGAGGGAAATCGAAAAATCCAACAGACCGGTGACTGAAAACCAGTAATAGTCCGGACTGCCCTGAACCTCAAACCGATCGCGGAAGCTCGCGGTTACACTTGCCTCTTACACTAAACAGCTACAGTTTTGTCCATCAGCTGCTATAAAATTGCATGGGGAAAATAATAGGGAATTTATTTAATTATTTAAAGCACTCAGTAAGTAGGTTTTGATACAGAAAAGCTAGTCAGATGAATCAATGTTGGGGAAATGGGTATTAAAATTCTTAAACAAAGATCTAAAAGGGTGGTGCATTTCGAAGTTTGTTCTGCGTGAGCCCAATGAAAGGGGCCTAAAGTGTCTAGATGATCTTAAAGGTATGGTGAAGTCAAGCTCGTTTCAAAAAGCTTTTCTTGGCGTCAGTATACACAGCTGTAAAAGTTTTGAAGGGATATTCAATTTAGACACAACCGAATAGAGGCACATGCTTTATGGATTCTTTTCTCACAGGCGTCCTCCAAGATTTGACACACAGTCCATACCTAATCAACGGTGAATTTACTATGGTTAAGCCCAGACTCTTCAACTCCCATTATATCATTGATGGCGGGATTTAATGGTTCAAAGCGAAGTAATTGCAGTTTCCCCCATCGAAGTTTGTAAGGATTGGGCAGCGCAAAATTTGGTACTAATCGTCAGGCAGAAGGAACGTCTATTCTATAATCATCGACCGAAAATTTAGTGCTTACCATGTCCTAATGCATTGCCATTCAGCAGCCTAGATAAGTTTTCCCTAGTCAACTACATGGTATGCTTAGATGTAAATCGCTGTATTTTTTTATCGAATTTTTGAGAATTAGTCCTGTTGGCAAGATTTCCAAGTACTTCATACTCTCGTATTTTGATCCCTATTTTGTTTGTCTTCGAATGAATCTCGCTTCCCTGTTCAACTCTCGTTATCTTCCCACATAGCTACCCGCCACAGACTGCCTATGTTTTCTCAGTACGCAGCAGTACGTACGGAGCTTGAATGCCGTCCTATATTTCCTTTTATACCGCACACGTATTAGCTGTAGCATCTCACACAAGAGTTGCTCACGTTTTCAGGGTTTATGACCAGAACTGGAGCAGGAGTTGCAACTGTATCGTCATACCCAGAAGCAGGACATGAACTTTACCGTGACTTCACAACAACTTCGTTTAAGAGAAGACGTGATACGAATAAAACGACCAAATGTCAACATAAATTATTACACTTGTATAATTGTTATTCTTATTTACCGCTAAACACATAAATCAGGCATTAAAAGCTTAAGGTAATTGCAAAAATTGCAGTGTGAATGAGCACAAGAAAAGCTGCAAAAAAGTTTTCACACACAAAATTCTATGTGAGAAGCAAATAAATAAACAGAAATGATAAAATATAACAAAATGTGTATTAATAACCGAAATTTCAAATAAAAAATACATATTCGAGTTGGCCTTGCAACCGCCAACTTTAATGGAAGACATAAGCTATCACGTGCTAGCTTAAAAAAGAAACTAATAAACTTCGTGTCGAGGACATGTCTATGGTATGTATATACACGTATGTACATATGTGAGTATGTAAAAAAACATTTTGCAGATATATCGAAAATTCGTTTTAATTAACTGTCTGCATGCACAAAACAGAGTAGAAAATAACCCAGGACATGCACACGACATTTGGAACAGAGGTTTTTGATTGATAGGAAATAGTTTGCTTTGTTGTCAAGAGCACGCCTGGTACGCCTCACACATACACGTACGAGTACATCCTCCTCTACATGCATGTGTGAGTGTGTGATGTAATAAAAACCGAATTTCCAATCAAGGCTACACTTGTGTAGTATTTGCCTTCAGCTGGTACTGGCATGCTTTTAGGCAAACAGCAAGGAAAACATTGCGAGCTCATTTAATTTAAATTTTGGCCGTGATAAAAATTTTATTGCTCTCGGTTGATGTCATGGAATTTTAATACATTTTTTTTAGAATGTCCCAAAACAGTCTATCGACTTGTTTGCTGAATGTTTATTGAGGCTTTTTACAATCACCTAGCGCTATAAAAGCCATTTGGCGCATAAAAGAGACATTAAAATGTTTTACTTTGACATTTGGTGGACAGCCAATTCAACTTCAACCTTTTCCTATTTTAGTGGAATTTTTTGTTTAATTCTTTTTTGTTAATACTTTTATCTTTATGGCTAATTTTAATGTACTCCCAGCAATATATTTATTCATTTTTTTTTTTGGAAGCCTTCAAAAATAGATGACGGTGATTTGCATCAAATTGGATTCAACCGAACACGGGTAGTTTGGTACTTTGTATTGTTTTCTTCATCAATCGCGTTATTTTTAATTCCTTAGAACATTTTTATTTGTTTTCATATATTTTTTGCAATGTTGTGGTCAGAAGACGACTCATATTGAGTGGATTTTAATTAAAGCAATTTTCACGCAATTTCATTTTGATATCATTTGTTCTTTCCGTATAAATTTTTCGTTGATTAATATTTGACGTCGATGTGTTCCTGCTTAGCTTTAGAGAAATATTGTATTTGTATGGAGTAGGGTTTCTATAGTTTGTTTTTTGATCTATGACTTATTTGAGCTATCAGTTCTTCAATAATACTACCGATGCATTAAATATTCAGCGGAAAATTTGCGATTTACCAAAGGGTGCAGTTTTTGCAGCCTTCGTGCTCTCTCGCTATTATCTAGCAGGCTGATGGCTTGTGTGTTGGGATGGATGTTTAGATTGTAGATATATTTTCTACTATACCTTTTTATTTCGTCTATAACCATAGGTGTTTTTAGATCTTTATGCAAATTAATATTTTTTATGTACCATCCTTGCTGGGAAAAAGTAGACTAGTATGGAAAAATTGTAGTACAATTTTAGTATTTTGAATACGAAATCATAGTAATTTGTTGTAAACTGGAATTAAACTAGTATTTGAAGGACAAAAATACACTAGTGTGCCATAGACTAGAATTATACTAGTATTTTTTCGGTAATATCTGACATTATTAGACTTACCACTACAACAACAACAACAACAACATGTTATTGTGGTTTTTTTATATTCGTTCAATTGTAAAAAAATGATGAACAGTCCTAATTAAGTTTAAAATACATAGTGCATTTTTTTACTCGTACGATAAAGACTGATCAAAGGCGAACTTGCTGTCAACTGGTATGAACAAACTAGTATTTTAACTGGTATATATGAACTGATACTTAACTAGTATGAAGCTGATTCATTGACTAACAATTGACAGTTCGTAGGACAACGTGGTGTTAAAAATATCAGTTGCTTACATGGAAAATATGTAGATGGAAGATGAACTAGTTGATGTAAAAATGTAAACTAGTTAGATGCTAGTTAATAATAAGTATTTTTTCCCAGATTTGAATTCCGTAAGTCCATCGTTTTGTTAAAACAATACTTCGCAGTTTGGTGGAAAAAAATGCGCAATATTTCTCGATATACAGCAAGCATTTGAAGGAGTCTGGCACTCAGGACTGCTATATACAATAAAAAAGATTCAGTTCAGATATGCTGGAGTTCCAAAAGGTAGCCTATAGTTCCCTGTACTGTACACGGTTATGTCAATAAAAGAGGATACTGCAATACTTTCTTCATCCTACACTGCAATCGAGACTGGAAACTGGATTACCTAAAAAAATATATCGGGAAATGTTTCATAATTTATCCATGTCATCTTCAATCGTAGAACAGAAAAATATCCAAACCTCAGCCTCAGCCATGGTAAAGCCAATGCATTCTGAATGAGTTACCGTTTTTTTTTCGAAAACTTTCAAGAAGCTGCCGTCACTGTCAATGCCGATCATAAATGTGGTATTCTCAAAGAATATTTGTTTCCAAATGTTAAAGAATATGAGATGGAAGATGTGTGGTTTCAAACCCGCATGACCCGCAGCCAAAAGTACAATCGAAAGCGAGTAGCCGTTAAAGATAAGTGCTACGCCAAATATCCAGATACGATTCGTGACTTTAAACTAATGAGCAATTAAGTGCCACTAAATCGAAAATGTGAGGAAAAATTTGGTTGGAAAGACAGAACATAATGGACTACTTTAGGGAATGCTGGGCATTTCAATAGATGCAACATCATTCAAAAAATAATAAAAAAAATATTTCAAGGTGAAGTAGTCCTCCCATCTGATGATCTGAAAAAATTGTGAAATTGCTTCATTTGTCTTAAAAGATATATATATTTATATATATGTATAGCAAACAAGTTAGTTAATATTTTTATAATAAACGCTAAGTTTAATTTAATTTTTTGTTATTTATTCTAAGCTCTAAGCATTTTAGTTTAAAGTTTTTGAAGTCTCGTAGGCAAAATTTACATATTGTGGAATAGTTTCTTCTGAATGGTGTCCCCCTTTGGTAGAAAATAAAGGCTCGGGTCTATTTTTGGTTGGCAAAGCGAATATTATATAGGCAACATAAAAAAAAAATCCGCGGATTTTTGTATATTTTAGAACGAAATTATTATTTATTAAGGATTAATTTTAATCCAGAACAAATTGACCATTACTGCTCATGACCATTGTTATCTTCATAATGAGAACCGTGTGGAATATCTGTCGTTTATCGACGAAGAACTTGACAAAATAATTTTCAGAGGCAGTTCGGTGGGCCAACCTTTTATCATTAGCAGAGTTTTACATAGACCGGCAAAAATGGTAGTCAGATGATGCGATGTCTGGGCTATATAGAGGGAATATAAAAACTTCAAACCGAAAATTCAGCAAGGAATTGTCCGAATTTATTTCTGACACGAAATAAAAGCTCTTCATAAAAAACCGTGCGCCATTTGGAGACGGCTTTGATCCCTCCTTTTATTGGAAAAATATCAAGACGCATTCCACAGGTGGAAGGATGAGCTCCGCGGAAAATCGCTTCAGCCGTCACAAATTTTTATTACTATTATATAATCAAAGAAATATCTGTATACGCAGTTTTACTTTGTTTGCCGTAAATTAAGGCGTTTAAGAGTAATGTGTGAAGGGTCACCGGCTTTTGACAATAACTTTTCACAACGTTTCACTAATGGTAATTCGTTCTATAAAATTTTTGTTTGCTTTGAGTAGTCAGACATTTTAAATGAATTCAAACTGTCATGTGAGTGATGCCTCTGGTTTCTCTTAACAGCTTGCATGCCGGTGTGGTACACAAATCGTGGAATTTCACAACTTTTGAGTGACTAGCTGAGCCGAACGAGATACATTTTAGACCTAAAAGTTTCCGATACGGAATTGAAGAAAAACAACTTCTAGAGAATATAACGTATTTCTTTCTAAATTTCACTTATTTTCAAATCAAAATAACTGAAATTCGTGCTATTTTGCCCATTGTGATTTTTCTTACATTTTTCCTTATATAATTTTTTTCACACTTTACCCCTTTTACCTAGCAACTAAAAAATTTACTACCTTGTGAATTTTTTTGCAACAAAATGCAATTATTTGCATTGCTGTCAATATTCTGCTTTTTGTTTTTTGTATTTACATGCTGTGACTTTACAATGTTTACTCTATCTTGGCTTGAACGCTCATAGATACGTGTATATACATAACACCATCTTTTCTTGGTTGCCCTTCGGTAATACTTTTACCTTACATTCTGACATTATAAATTTGGCTCGTGTTTTATGTTTCACTTTCGTTGAAAGTTTTTTATATTTTTACTTTCTCCTCACAAAAACTATTTTACGCCTAAAAAGTTTTACTGTCGCTCCGGCGAATTTTATTTAGTATTACAGGGTTGTACTGAGTTAAATAAACTAACAAATAATTAGTCTAAAGTAAAGTTTCAGATCCAACTTGTGAGCTATATTTTTTATAGCTATTATAGTGAATGAAAGATAAAAATATAAGCGACAAATTTTTACATTTTCCAGCAATTATTAAATATTGAATTAGGATATAATACTTTTAAGCTAAATTAAAGAATATAATAACTTAATAAAAAAAATTGTTTGGAAAAACATCAAGACGCAAAACCACAAATTGGAGGAGGAGCTCGGCCAAAATCGCTTTAGCAGTTACAAAGCGCTAATTTTATATATATGTATACATATATAAGTTTGGTTGGAAAGTTTTACTGCATCCACCATACAGCCCGGACCTTGTGACATCTTACCTAGATTTGTTTTGTTTTTTTGCAAAACTTTTGAAAAAACTAGGCAGACCGAAAAGGATTTGGCCAATTCAATGTCATCATATCACTTGTTCCATCGTCTGCGATATTCGCTGGATTGCCAACGCGCTAGGACCATAAATCCTTTGCAAAACTTTGCTCTCAAAGACTCCCAAGGACTCCTTGTCGTATGTCGACATTGTTGACGTTTATGCACCATATACCTATGTGGACGGTAATGATGAGGAACTTATAGAGCTTGGTTTTGCTTCATCGAGAGAGCACTTTACGCTTTCGGTTGCCCACTCGGTCTAACGTAGCACCTGTCGACAAGAGTTACTTTACGTTGAATTTCGAGGCTGACTTTATTATTGGTGTTAGGCTGCTTTCTAGATAGGCGAAATTATCTAAAATTTTTTTTTTTTTTGGTTTTCAATTACATACAAAAAATCAGCGGAAATTTGTTTGGTACCCTTATTTCTATTTTAGATTGCTGCAAAATTTATTTCTTTAAGCCCACATACCCTTAATTTTCAATATAATTTTAAAAATTACTCTCACAACCTGAACAAAGGTTTAATTCATCGGCTCATATTCATATTTAATTATATTTTAAGTAAGTAAGAGCATGTCCTAGTTAGAAGTAAATTCAATCTTTGTCATATGAGAGTAAGAGTATACTTTTATACTTAAACATTAGTACAATTATAATTAAATTTATAATTAAGAAATCGTGGAGATATCAAATGTTTAAAACTTTAAAATATTATTAGGAATTTGAAACCCTTCTCATATTCTGAGAAAGATTCAATGGAAAAATATTGTTTTCTCTTAGCAGCTAGAGCTTAGACAAGAAAAAGTTCTTTTGAATGGAAATGTTAAATATAACTAGAAAAACCGGTAAATAAAAGACATTAAAAGAAATAGGCTCTCAGTGACAACAGGACAGCAGGAGTGTCAAAAAAGAAAAAAAAATTCATGCGCCCTCTGCTCGTATAGGGTACACTTTATAAGGTTAACCTCATCCTAACTAAATTGAACTCTAACTAAGGATTTTGCTGAATGATTTTGCTTAGCAACATCCAGCTTATCTGTTGAAAATGACATTTACAGGTTTTTGACCGGGTTTAATATCCACTAAGGCTGTTTTATGTTCAAAAGTATTTATATTCAAAAACTCTAATTCAAAAATGTAAAAATCTGAAAAAGGTAACTCTGATGGCTGCTAATATGCAGCGTCTCTACTTATATTGATTTTGTAACCTAAAAGTGTGTGAATTTTTAAATGGAATATGAATATCCACAAATGTTTATGAAAGCATAAAGCTCTGCAAACTATAGACCGTATATGAAAATAAATTTCATATATTCGAATATTTAATGTTGCTTGTTCAGCACATTTATGTATACGAACTTATATGAAAGAAAGTTGTTTGCCAATGTTCTATTTATGAGTACATAAAAACGAGATATGTTCCAAAGACAGTGATGATTTAATTATTTTTTCGTCAACATTGATGTTGTCGCCTTTAAATTGACCCCATAAGAGAATAAGCGCTTGTACCAACGCTTCTTCCAACCGTAGAAGCACTTCTTAAACTATAGTTTTGATATAACTCTTAGTTTTTTTCAACAGCGATCCGCTTTTATTGTCTATTTATGGAAGAAAGAGAAAGTCACACAGAGCCATGTCAGGCAAATACTTAGGCTTGGGCTTTTTTTGAGTATTATTTTGGAAAAAAAAACTAACGAACAAGCAGTGAGGTTATGTATGTTACGCCTTATTGAGCTTTCATCTGGTGGCAGCAGTTCATGATGCAAACTCGGACCACGAAATTTATAACTTCTCTTTATATTTTAAACACTCCCTGTACATTGATGTTATTAACTTCACAAATATAATATATACAACCATTTTGCTTGAATTGTGCAAAAACATAACTTTTTTGTTGATAAAATTTTTGTGAAAATAATGTCATTAAAATATATATCCGTCAAATATAAACATACATACACATTCTACATAATTCTTCAACACTTTGTGGTCAATGCTAAAAAAAAAATGTCTGCACACTTTATTTCAATTTCGCATTAGTTTATATACCGTTATTTGGGTATACACATCGTAGAGTGTAATATTATATTTTATTTTCATAATTTGTTGCGTATCCTACATAAATATGTACATATACATGCATGTCAATTAGGAATTAAACTCATTTCCTTAAAATTTTCTAACCACATTTATGTGTTTAAAATAAATAATTAATTCGTTAAATATACTATGTATGCTTTTGTTGAATTATAACGGGTGATCCAAGTAGAGTTCATTTTTTCAATAGTTTTTTTTTACATATCACGCGTGAGCCATGTCAAGCTGTCATGCTACTTTTGTTCGGTATTGCTTGGCATTTCATCGTTTACAAATCGTTCAAATTTATTGCGAAAATTCATGTTCTGTAAGGAATATCTTCCGCGCGTTTCGCTCTACTTATGGTCCATATAGTCGGCCTACTGAGTGTACTATTGGCAACAAAATCACCCATCTGGATGCATTATTGAATAATATTCGACCAACTAGACAACCTCCAGCCCGCAGTGAGGAAAATATAGCGGCCGTAACAGAGAGGGTACATGAAGACCGTGGAGGGTCGATTCGGCGCAGTTCGCAGCAACTCGAAGTGAGGTATGGAACGACTTGGCGCATTTTACGTCGAGATCTGCAATTAAAAGCGTACAAAATACAGTTTGTGCAAGAACTGAAGCATTTACACGCAGTTGGTACCCTGTTGTTTGCCGATGACTGCTTATGTTTTCAATTACTAAGCGAAGTTACGTAAAAGGTTTTATATTCGTATACATAAAGTGTTTGAAATTTAAATAATTTTCGATTCGTTGATGATCAGTGCTGGATCACTGACGATATGTATGTAGGTATATGTACCTAAATTTGAATTGATTATTCTAATGCAAATAAGACAAATGAGTTTAATATTTGTTAGTTATATTTGAAATATGTTATATATAATTATAGTTTTACATAATAAATATTCTGTTTTAATATCTTTTTACCAAAACTTACCATGATCGAAAGTAAATGGTATATTCGAATATAATTCTTCGCCCATACTCCATAATGTAACCCACTCTAGGTACTCCGTGGATCATCTTTGAGGAGTAGTTTCAAAGACTTATTTTCTGTAAGTACCTATTCGATAGGTTTCTCTAAGATGTTATTCAGAGATCGATTACTCTAGTGTCCGTGTGAGCCATATATTCCAAGCGGGTAAGGAGTAAACGCGTTGTCTGCAGGGGCAGTGTCGTTCTGTTGAAACCACGTATTGTTCGTTTCATTCTCATTAGCATTTGAAAACAAATAATCTCTGAGCATGGCAGGGTTATAATTGGTAATAACAGTTAGACACTCGTTTTGAAAGGAAAATAGAGCAATGGTGTTGCTAGTCTACATGCTGCTCTAAACAGTATTTCATTGAGAGTGCGTTGGAATTTCAATGGTTCAACGCGGCTTTTCTGAGACCCAAATACGGCTGGTTTTACTATTCAATATTTTTATATTTAAGGAAATTTTACAGTTTTGTGCTGAAATTCTTAGAGATAACAAATTTTCATTAGTTTTGTAATATTAAGGAAAGCTTACACTTTTTAACCATAAGGATAGTAAAGAATTTGGTCAAAGAAATGCTCATAAAACGATAATAGGTCAATTCACTTAATTAGTTTCATAGTTTATTTTGCTTTTAATTACTTTCAATTTCATTTCTCTGAGCTTCAGTGTTCACCTTTTGGAAATACTAATAAGATTTTATCTACTTTTATATTTTTTTTTACCTCAATATGTGCCAGGTAAGGACCTTTTCTATTTCCAATAAATAAACTTAATATTGATGAAGAACACTAGCAATACTCATTTAATGTGTAATGAATTTTTTATGAAGACAAATAAAGACATCGAAATTGTAACTTATTTCAAATATATAGCGTCAAATGCTTGTGAACTTACTTAAATACAATTGTGCATAGAAAAGTATAACTTTACTACAACTTAAAGTTATACTCAAGTTGCACTTGTAGAGCTGTGCTAATTAGAAATGTTGTAGAAACTTATGCGGATGGCAATCGAAAAATGTATTAAGAGAATTTTATGAGGAAAAGTGAATATAAATATCTATGTGTGCGATATAAAATAAATGAAATGTGATATTTTCACTTGGTTATAGTGTCTAATATACCTTCGATGGGTTCAGATAACGATTGTCTGTATATGGTATACTATGTGCGCCAGGCACTTCATCTGCCTTTAAACTTGCAGTAGCTTGATGAAAATGTTGTAAACTCGTGTGTACATACATAGTTATAATAGTAACTTTTTTATAGAGCAAAGGATATTTTAAATTAGTAATAAGTAATGGTTTCCACATAACCTTCATAAGAACATCGAGTTAGTTATTAAATTAACAAGTTGAACTCACATAAGCTGAGCACTTTTGATTTCAGAAAACAATAACAGAGAAAAACTTTACTATATTTAAATTAAAAGTCGAACGGCATAGAATGAAATTGTGACTAATGATGTCTTATAAAAATAATAAATACTGTTACTAAAGTTAAGATTACAATGATTTAATGTTCTTTATTACTTTCAACCTGGCCTTTTACTATTTTAAATACCATATATGCAAAGCAAATAAAGTTAGATTCACATTATCAGACACACAACGACATACCAGGGACCAGCAAAGACAAGCCGAGCCGTTCTTTTTAGATAATAAAGTGTTGCTGTAAACACTAATCGACAATGTCATAGCAACCACACGTATAAGTTATCACGGAGCGTTTCAAAAATTTTGTACAAATTTTTTGTCGTGTATATTGTACAACCCTAAGTAAACATATCTAATACCTATCTATTGTTATGTCTTGGCCGAACCCTGCCGTGTCGTTGTATCTTCTGCTCAAATATAAACGAGACTTTATCCATAACTCGACAAGGACAAGACATATGGCCATATTTTGTTTTTGCTTAGGTTGGCAGGACTGTTATATGTTTACAAATTTGAGCGCGATCTGTCACATAGTTTTTTTTTTACGGCACTATAAACAAGTCAACCTCGAGTGTGTTTTTCGAATTTTACTATGGAAATTTAACGTTGAGCAAAGAGTTTGTTTGAAATTTTGTTATTCCAATGGAATAAGTGCGACGGATGCAATGAAAATGTTGAAGAAGGCATATGGGGAGTCTTGCCTATCACGTGCACGTATTTTTGATTGGTATAAGTCGTTCAAGGACGGCCGTACATCGCTGGAGAACTTGCCCCATGATCGTCGTCCAGCAACGTCAATAAACGAAGAAAACGTCGAAAAAGTAAAGAAAATTGTGTTGGAAAATCGTCGTGTGACTGAAAGAGAGGTAGCTAGTTAGCTCAACATATCAAATCGATCCGGTCATAGCATCATTCACGATGTTTTGGGCATGAGACGTGTGTCTGCTCGACTTGTTCCAAAATTGTTGCTCATAGGTCTCGTCTTGTACGCGATTATTTGACCAAAAACAACGTAAATATTGTTCCGCAAGCACCGCATTCACCCGACATGGCACCGTGTGACTTTTTTCTTTTCCCTAAACTCAAATTGCCGCCTCATGGAAAGCATTTTCAGTCGATTGAAGTCATAAAAAAGAATTCGAAGAAGGATCTGAAAGCCATACCTAAAGCGGCCTACCAGAAGTGTTATGAAGATTGGAAAAAAAGGTGGCATATGTGTATCGCCTCTAATGGTAACTATTTTGAAGGGGATAAAATAAATATTGAAGAATAATTAACCGTTTTTGTTTTATTGAGTCAGTCTCGTTTATATTTGAGCAGAAGGTATAACCGAAAAATTTGTTTACTAACTTATCCGTTCAATCAAAAGTAAACTTCACCGTTGAACAAAAGTTTCTTGGGAAGATCGGGATCATGTTGGATTTTGTAAGTCCACAAACCCAGATCCTTTCATAAAATCTCTCTCAAACTGGATGGGTACAGTTCCAATTGTTGTGCCCGATGGCGGATAGACTCATATGGGTCTTTTTCGATTCTCTGCTCCACAACATCAATAGCGCCTTCGGTGCACATTGTACAGTGTCTCCTACGCTGAACGCAATGATTAGTTAGCGTTCAGTAAACATGCTCATATTTGTGAGCGTAAAATTTGTATGCTACTTGCTGCTGATCGGTCAACTGCTGTAAATCGAAAAAAAAAAATAAATCACGAAAATTTAACGAAATGATTACTTCAAAGTGCTTGTGATGACAATTTGCCAGATTAGTTGGGTTGTCAAATAGATTTTCAAAGAGAGGAGTTCTAAGGAAAGAACCAAACATTTTTATGAAGAAAAAGCGCCTTGTATGCAGATGACCAGTGCGAGGATCATTTTAGGATGAATAGAACAACATTTCAAATAAGAAATAATAGTGCAAAAAATACTTGTAAATATATAATTTTTAAGATAATTACTGTGAAATAATAATGCATTCTAATTTTTTCCCTGGCGAAAATTTAACTTCACCATAGCTTGGACAGTTAAAGTAGCAGTACGTTCACGAAAATTAATCGCTCAGTAAAAGCGCTCACTGAATATGTTTACATAGCGCTCAATTCGCTGAATGCACCCGTTGACTACAAGTCTGAAAAAGCATCCTTTGTATTTAAGTTATTTTATTATTTTAACCTTTTAACCATTTCTACACTACACAAAAAATTACTATATTTTATAAGAATTAAAACCTATTGTCATAATAATCAATACCTTATAACTTGCGAAAAAAAAACACATAAAAGTCGTATTAGAACCATTTTAAAGTTGTAGAAATCTTATGGAATTGTCTAATCCCGAGAGAAATATGTCAAGTAAATTATAATTAAATAATGTTTAATCTGTCAAGGGTGTAAGTGATCACAACTAGAATTATAAGTATTTTAATTGGCCCCATCCACATGTAGCTACCGACGTATAGGTATATCGCGTATCGCTTAACATTACTATCCTACTGAAAATAGTTGATCCATTTCAAGGTTCCCTACTTTTTCAAAAAAAAAAAAAAAAAACACAAAAAATTCTAATTTAAAGGGGAATGTTTATTATCATTCAAATGAACATTCTTTGGCATGCATTTTTTGAATTTTAGCCGCGGCTGTGTCTCAGATGTTTCATCCGTTAAGTCCAATTTTCGATGACTCGTTCGAGCATATCGACTGGTAACTGGCAAATGGCCAGTCCCAAATCGAAGTGGGATTGTCCCAATCGACTTTAGACTTTACATATCTTCACAGGAAAAAGTCTAACGGTGTGATATCACACGATCTTTGTATCCAATCAACGTAAAATATGCCAAGTCATTCTATACGTCAGTCCGAGTTGCTGCGAACTGTGTCGAATTGACTCTCCACGGTCTTTGTGTACACTCTCAGTTACGATCGCTATATTTTCTTCACTGCGTGCTGGACGTGGTCTATTCGGTCGAATATTATGCAATAGTGAATGCCGGGTCTCAAGATGGCTAATGGTATTGGGAATAGTACGCGCAGTAGGTCGATTATGTTGATCATAAAAAAATTACAATGAAGAGTATCAGAAGACAGAAATCGCTTAAGGGTTAAACAAATGTATGTCTTTAATATAAAAGATTTTTAAAGATGTATCGCACCTATAGGAGTGTCTGTATATACACATATATATGTATTTATTATATGTATACTATTATATATTTATGCTTTGGTAGAGTTGTTGCTTTGTTTTATATACCATATAATGCTCCTTTTTATTGTTCCTTCACTTGCCTTTTTCCTTAATTTTTACTGCCAACCGCAGAGTATACCACAAATCTGTGGCAGAACATATCGATTATGTGGGCATTTAGAAGTAATTTTTTTTTTCTTATAATTTATGTCTCAATAGCTTTCTATTGTCAGGGTTGTAAGGCTGAATGTTTGGCTTGTAAAGGGAAAGCAATTTATTTCGAATAAAATTACTCATCCAATTTTCGTAATGTAGCAGAAATTTAGTTGTTTTGTATGAAAACAATATATCTTTTCTTCAGACCTTAAATTTATTTATGCCTTTTTGAGTTGCTTAAATCAGTACACGTATATTCATATGTATATTCGCGTACATATTAACGAATACACAGTTTTATTGGAAAACATTTTACTACAATATCAAGTTCTTCATATTTTATTTTATTTTATTTTTTTACCCTTTTTATTACCACATATGTATGTATGTAAGTATATGTGGCACACAGTACTTGTGATTACATTTTCTTTGTATTTGTATTTTCCACACCCTTTTAACCACATACAGCGCAGAGAACTTTTTGTTGTTAAATTCTTTGTGAACCCATTTCTTGCAATATGCTTTCAATTTACCTCGACAAACGAATTTGTGAGAATTCTATAGCATGAAAATGTACTCGTATTGAGCAATTTCATAAAATGTTTGTGTGCAAGTAATAAAATTTGAAAGTTCAGTTGGAAGTGCTGTGTACGAGTACCTCGTTCTCTGCTGTTGCATAAACAGTTACAATATCATTGTTGGTAAAACGTAGTAACTTTTTGTACTTCAGTTCCACGTATTCAAACAAACATGCATGTGACGTATGGTATACATATGTATAGATAGAATTGTATACATACTTGTGTGTAAGTACCCGACGGACAACGCGAGTACTCCATTATATACTGTACACGGACGCTAGAGTAATCCAAAGCTAACCACAATCCATACAAAAAAAGCATTGTCTAATTAACATTGCGATGCCCGAGATTTGGACCATATACTCCACCTCTGCATAACAACCGAGTAAACCATGGAGTATCTACAGAAAACTAGTTTTGAAACTACTCCACAAAGCTGCTCCATGGCGTAACTGCAGAGGGTAACATTATGTAGTAGGTATATAGAAGAATTACATTTGAATGTATGTACATTATAGTTTCGAATACAAAACGCTTTGCGGAAAAGTTTTCAAAATATAATTTTAGCAATTTAATTTATATTAATAGTAATAATTTTTTTGTCAATAAATATATAAAATATCTAAATTACTCTATTTGTATTGGCATATATTAGCGCAAACTTCTGCACGTCTTTTGGAGATTTCAGCAACGTTCTGACTCGATTCTAATTTCATGGTTCAATAGTACACTAACGAGGAGTAGCTATTGGATTACCCAATTTGACCATATGGTCCATAAATGTTTGCTGGGTACGTACACGTACATATAAATATTTCAACACACTTCTGCTGCCTTTTCTGCTTTTTCCTTCACTTGTGCTTCTCCGTCGTTGACTTGTGGCCACAAATAAATGCATTAAGAAACTATATTTTCTACTTAAATGCACTGCAAATAGAAACTATCTTTGTCACATCCTCTGCAGCATTTGGTATCATAGCGTGTTTCGTTATTTGCAAATTTATTTATCAAATCACATACATACCATACATATACACGGACTTTGCCTTGCAAGCACATTATAGAAATAATTCATTGGAAAATTTGTACTTGTAAAGTGGATAAGAAAGTTAACTTTTACGTAAGATAAGCTCACTCGTGGCTTGAACATACGTACCCGTAGACTTGATAAAACCTATAACGAGGTAAGGGCTTTAGAATTTTGCAATGAGAAGGAGATTATTGGTCCTATAAAGGTGATTCAAAGGAAATGTGGGATTACATTTTTAAGGTAATGCAGGTTTTCGAAAGATTAAAAAAAAATAGTTTTTGCATATGACGTTTCATAGTTTGAAAATCTTGGCATTGCTTGTAGTTTTACAGCTACAAAATATCTGAGCACTGGATATGTAAGTCAAAAGGAAAAAGTGAAAAACAACAATAAGTGAAATCGGCACACCTGTAGCTTCTTGGGATAACCATTGGCTCGTGCTGTGGGCATCCCAAGTTCGAATCCTATTCGAACAAATATGTCTGGAGAAAGAAGAAGTCTGAAATAGCAGCTATAACTTGTCCCGTCCAAAACTGTTGTTGTCATTTTCTCACTATTTCCAAAAAATTTATAGTCTGAGACAGTTCCATAAAACTTGAAACCAAAAACAATTCAACAAAGCAATGACCTGAAAAAGGACAAGACATATGGCCATACTTTTTTTTGCTTAGGTTGGCAGGACTTTTATATGTTTACATGTCAAAATGCGCGATCTGTCGCATAGTTTTTTTTTTACGGCACTATAAACAAGTCAACCTCGAGTGTGTTTTTCGAATTTTACTATGGAAATTAACCTTGAGCAAAAAGTTTGTTTGAAATTTTGTTATTCCAATGGAATAAGTGCGACGGCCGCAATGAAAATGTTGCAGAAGGCATATGGGGAGTCTTGCCTATCACGTGCACGTATTTTTGATTGGTATAAGTCGTTCAAGGACGGCCGTACATCGCTGGAGAACTTGCCCCATGATCGTCGTCCAGCAACGTCAATAAACGAAGAAAACGTCGAAAAAGTAAAGAAAATTGTGTTGGAAAATCGTCGTGTGACTGAAAGAGAGATAGCTAGTGAGCTCAACATATCAAATGGATCCGCTCATAGCATTATTCACGATGTTTTGGGCATGAGACGTGTGTCTGCTCGACTTGTTCCAAAATTGTTGCTCATACGCCTCGTCTTGTACGCGATTATTTGACCAAAAACAACGTAAATATTGTTCCGCAAGCACCGTATTCACCCGACATGGCACCGTGTGACTTTTTTCTTTTCCCTAAACTCAAATTGTCGCTTCGTGGAAAGCATTTTCAGTCGATTGAAGTCATAAAAGAGAATTCGAAGAAGGAACTGAAAGCCATACCTAAAGCGGCCTACCAGAAGTGTTATGAAGATTGGAAAAAAAGGTGGCATATGTGTATCGCCTCTAATGGTGACTATTTTGAAGGGGATAAAATAAATATTGAAGAATAATTAACCGTTTTTGTTTTATTGAGCCAGTCTCGTTTATATTTGAGCAGAAGGTATATACAAACACGTATTAACTTTTATTTTGCATAACAACATCCACTGCTCCACAACTTGAAATATGTATGTATGTACATACCTATAATGGTATATAAAAAAAATTCCAAAAAGAAAAATAAATTGTTTTTCGGTTTTAGTCAAAGTTAAGCTTAAAATTATTAAAAAACAAAAAAAGTGTAATTTTAATATACATTAAAATATTTAATGCTACACAGCTTATTAGACATATTATCCAAAAATCTAAAATAAAACAAAGAAAATTTCATTGGAACAGTAACGTCTCAAATGAAATATGAGATGTGTTCAAAAAACAACGAAATTTTCAAATTGAAGCCCGATTAAACTTTCAGCTATTTACAAATCTCAGGTGTGGTTTTATGAGCTTCAAATTAATTAATTATCAAATTTAAGTGATTGCCGAATGTCAATTAGAGGAGTCGCTGATGATTTGGACATCAATACATTTTTTCAATTTTTTGAGTATGAAATGCTTGTCAGCAAAATTTGTTACAAAGTATCCAATGAAGTCAACAATCTTACAGAATTACTAAAACGAAATGGGTATAAAATATGATATGTTCAAACGTGTACGTCAATATTTCCATCGATTTTATTGGCAGGAGTTACGGCACTTGTGGAAAAATAGTACATGGCTTTTGCCTCATGCACTTTCTCCCAAATCATTGCATGGGCATGTAACGTAGCGCCAGCTTAAATTTTCACCAGATATGACTTTTTCTGACTTTTCCCTATATCCTAAAATAATGAGAGCATTTAAAGGCCATCGGTTTGTAGTCATAAGGGTCATTAAAGGCGCGTCATTGAGAGAACTAAGGCTACTTCAAAGATCGAATTTGAGAAGCATTTCAGGGACTGCAAAAAGAGCTGACACAAGGTCATGTTCTCTAATGGATCAAAATTATTTCCTAAAAGCAAAATTTCTCGCTATGAGCGCTCCTCGTATATGAGTTTAAAACCGTAACTATGGGGATAATTTAACAAAATTTTCGAGTCAAACAAAAAAAAAACATGTTATAAAAAATATTTTACTTTTGTTTAATCGACATTTCAGAATCATTAGATACTTTACTGATACTATATATTAGGTCAAGTAAAAAGTTTGTTCGGTTTTTTTTATTGATTTTTTCAAAATATGATAACTTTGTGTACATTAGTCCGATTTAAGTAAAATATGCACCGTTTTGTTCGTAAATTTGTTGCCAACAAGATGCCAATTTATATATTATTATACCCCTCTCGTAGAAGGCTGTGTCCCTATTGGCAAAACACTCGGAGAGCCAATTTTCACAGGCCTCTCTTGAGGCCAACTTCTCACCATTAAGCGCGTTCGCCATGGACAGGAAAATATGACAATCACTTGGTTCCAGGTCCGGACTATAAGGTGGGTGCATTAAGACCTCTCATCTGAGCTCCTGGAGCTTCTCACGCGTCATCAAAACGTGTTTGGCCTGGCGTTGTCTTGATGGAACACAATTCGGCCTCTGTTGATCAAAGATGGCCTCTTCTGGATGAGTGCTGCCTTCAAGCGGTCCAGTTGTTGGCAGTAGAGTGCCGAATTGAGGGTTTGGCTATAGGGAAGCAGCTCGTAGTAGATGATTCCTTGCCGTTTCCGCAGGCTCACCGCGTTTCGACCACGACCGATTACCGATTTCGCTTGACGTTGTCGTAAGTGATCCACTTTTCATCGCCAATCTCCAAACGTTTCAGAAATCGGTCGATTTCGTTACGATTCAGCAGCGATTCGCAGATGGAAATTTGGTCGATCATGTTTTTTTGCGTTAGATCGCGTGGCACCCAAACATCGAGCTTCTTTTTGAATCCAAGGTTATGCAAATGGTTCCAAACGGTTTTCTAGCTTATCTTTAGTTCCTCAGCAATTAAATAACTGCTCACGTGATGGTCTATTTCCACTAATTCCATGATTTTATCGCTATTTTCGACGACAGGCCTCCCGACGTGTGGTGCATCTTTGACATCGAAATTACCGGAACGGAACCTATTAAACCACTTTTGTGCTACATGTTCGTTTACAGTATCGAGTCCATACACTAAATTAATTTTTTCAGCAGCTTTGGCTGCTTTTTCGCCTTGATCGAAGAAAAATTGTAAAACATAGCGAATTTTCTCTTTGCTGGTGTCCATCTTTGACGAGTGCTCACAACGTACTGAGTCAATCAATCGAAAAACTGTCAAAGACAAACTTTTAGCCCGAATAAACACGTTGCGCCGTATAGTATGACATGATGCGACACGTAACACTAGTACTATGGACAATAACGCCATCTCTTAGATAAAAACCGTACGGACTTTATACTTGACCTAATATATAATTTAAAATCATTAAGAAAATCTGGTTTCGCTTTTGTTTATCACCTTGAGGACTATCGTTATTCTTTGTATCTAAAACACCGTTATTGCCGTCAAAGCTTACTTTCCGGTATAGAATCATTGTATTGTTTCACAATAATAAGACACGAGGCAAAATTTCGCCTTAACGAACCTACAGCGTTAATCGCAACTTTGTCTAAGTGTTTTGCCGCGAGGCAAAATAGTGAAGAACTTGGCGAAATATTGTCATGTTTCGAATCTGATTTGCAAAAGAACACAAACACCAATTGGGACACAGTAAGTTGTTGCTTTTGAACCAAATGTTAATCTATGTGACTCTATTTCCTATTAAGATTATTTTCTCAGACGAAACAAATGGAATCCTGATGGTTCTTATGGATTTCAATTCCAATGGAGAGATTTGCAAAAAAAGTCCCCTTTGCTTTTCTAAACGCGATTTCGGAAGAGGTTTCGTAATTGTGTGTGGGATTTTATATCAAAAGTTAAGCCAGAGACCAAAAAAAAAAAGTGTTATAAAATAGCCTCCTTCCCTTTGTCGGGGCTCATAGAGAGGTTCCACTACTGCACGTAAGCAAGGAAATCAGTCGATTTTAAGCTGTTTGGTCCATAGAAACCGTGGACAATTTTGAAAAAAAATAATTATGTCGATGAAAAACAGATTGTTTCAAGAGCCATTGGCACATCTTTTACTAAATAGCGAAAAATCCCAAGAAAAATGTTTACTTAGTTAATTTTACCAACACAAGGAAGTAGTTTTATCATTTTGAAATAGCATGTAAAGCGTTTTTATTAAAAAAAATTATTACATATAAAAACAATTAAGTTTTTATTGCATATTTATTTTATTCCAAACAGCATTTCCCCAAAATACTATTTTCCTGTTAAAATTATTGATCCAGACATTCAGAAAAAAAGATCTTTTCTTATGATTATATATTTATTTCTCAATATCTCAATATTTCAGAACAGAGATGTATAGTATTAAAATATTTATATGTATATAAAATAGGAAATGAAAATCGACATCTAAATTGTAATTTTCGCTTGTTAAACGCAGAAGCGGTTTTCGGCCGAGCTCCTCCTCCAATTAATGGGTGCATATTAATGTTTTTCCAGCATATATATATGTAGTTTAATCTATAGTAAACCGCCTACGAACGGGCGATGAAGATTTTATAATGTATCAAAAATACACTCAAGGGCTGGACATTCCCTGCCGAGCGGCGACCGCAATTAGAGAAAATAATTTTCCATAATTCTGGACGTTGGTCTGACCAGCACTCGAGCCACAGTTTTTCGAATGATAGCACGCACTGCTAATTATTTGACTATTATGTCACATTAAATTTTTAAAAAAGCTACGTTCGCTTCGCTTCAATTTTTTTTTTGACATTTAAAATTTTTAACATTGTTTGCATATGAAATTCGTATTAATTAACATTAAATGGTAAAATTGGTAGGTAGAGAAATTTTCGAAAATAATATTACTTCGTTTATAATTTAGGTATTTTTTAAGGTGGAAATAATTTTTTTGACTTTTGTTATTAACCATAATTAATTAATTATAAACCATGCTCCGTTGTGTTTCATTACTGCAAAATATAAACTAAAAAAAAATTAGGAATATTTTTAGTAAGGTAAAAAAGAATACATGGACTTATTTATAGATATTAAAAAAGTTTTTTCCTTTAAACTTTCCAATTAATAAAAAGTAGGTAAAGTTACAAAATGTAATAGAAAAATTTAATTAAGCAGCTTAGAAATTTAAACTTCAACCTTTAATCCAGTAACGAATAAATAAAATTAGAAACGGTAAAAACATGAAAAGCATTCAATTTATTTTCCACTTGCCACAAGGTGCGGCCAACTTGCATGCAACTAAATGCAATTCAAGTGATTTATGCCACATTTGTTGGCCATTTGCGCCGCGGAAGTCATCAAAAGTGTACATACCCTCATTCACATACCCTCTCCCCACACACACTGAAACATTGCTGCATTCTGTCGTGGTACGGCACACGCTTATAAATAAATATAAATATATATATATATATAAACATACTTGAGCAGTATTCATGAGCAGGTGTAAGGATATTTTGTACATTTTTGTATGACGAGTGTATGGCATGTACTTCACTTTTATACTTCAAGCCCACAACCAATACTCTAAACGTAAATTGCTTATACGCCATGGCGCTTACTATGAATTAACTGCCACTACTTTGTTAACTGTTACATTCAGGCCGGCAGCTCGAAACTCAGTCAGTGAGAATTTCATATTTCCGTGCATACTGCAACTTTGCCCTTCCATGGCATTCACTTAATCTCTCATTTATTTAGTACACCATTCAGCGCTATTACTTGCTAGTTTTTCTTTTGCTAATTCCCTTGCTTACTTCCTTTAATTATTTTATAGTGCAATAAAGTACATGTGATATGTGACGCATACATAGTGTATAAATAATAGTTTCAATTACATTTTAATCGGATTTAGCGCAAATTTTTACATACAATATTTTATGCATGAATTGGTAAAGTTTAATGAAATGAGTTCGTCATAACATTCGGCTCGCACAATGGCTATGTACTGGTGTTTGTATGTATGTGTGCTCAGCAATAATTAAAAATAAAATAAAATTTACTAACTAGGAATGCTGTCAGGAGGGATGAATACAATTTGAGCAATAGCGATGAGTTTTATTATAAACAAAAGTCTCATATGTATGGTAGGTATGTTAGGTTAAGTTCGGTTGTATTGGCTACCGATCTATCGTATCGTATAGGTCTGACTAAGACCCATTATGATGCCATAAATACTTGACCATCAGGCTTCATTATACAGCCATTTTTATTCTTTAATGAAACTCATTAGATCCATGACTTTTACATCGGCTATCTTTGATAGACCATCCAGCAATAGGGTATTAATGTTCCCAGGTTTAAGCAGGACAGTCGCATAAGAGTTGGGTGATCGTTTCCTTGCAACTTCTGTAGCATCTTTCATAGGAAGATAGGATGATTAGTTTGAATTTTCCCTTTTTTTAAGGAGTACATATCTTAGTATGATCTCTTCTGAGTGCATTGCGGCCAGTTGTATCTGAATTTGTCTGAGGTTGTTGTTTCATTACAGCTTGACGCATCTGATTTATATGTAAATTCCTTGAGAAACAATTTACAAGTGACAAAAGGCATTCTAATGTGTTCTTTATCAACAAAAATCTGCCTGGTCATACCTTGCCTGGACAGTTCATCCGTTACAGTTTCCCCTCTATGTTTCTGTGACCAGAGACCCAAGTGAGAGACAGTCTGTTCTGGTAGGTATGTTTAAATTATAAAATTTTACATAAAAAGTTTTATATATCCTTTAACTCATATTTTTTAGTAAATAATTGTTATATATTCTTATACCGCTAATATCTTATTTAATACCATATATTGATTCAGTAAATAGTCGAGTGGCTAGCATTGCGATCGCTCCTTGGCAGGGAATGTCAATCCCTCCGAGCGTATTTGGTGTTAGGATATCATACTCGCATATAAATTCTGCGTTCTTAATGCTGTAGGAAATTATTTTTCAATAGATGTTCCCTTGTTCATTTATTATAGAGCCATCAGTTTTTGACAGAATTTCTGCTAAGGAGCTAAAATCGGCCAGAAGCTACCTCTTATCAAATTTTATTTGCGCTAACAATTTAAAAATATTTTTATCGCATAGATCAGTCCCAGGTCCATTTCCCGGAATAAAAAGCCCAGGTCAATTCATATAAAATATTACCTCTTTACCAAATTTCATGTAAATCAAATGATTTAAAAAAAAACTCGATTTTTTGGAATAGATCCGTCCCAGATTCACTTCCGGGAAAGTCCTTTCTTATCGGGGAAATAAATCATACGCCGGAAACACCCTCTAAGTTTCAGGTCACAACGATCAGTGGTTTAGGTTGTAGGTTGCTTCGTCAGTCCTTCAGGACAAAGCCTTCTCTATACAGAGATAGGTTGAGTAACGTATCATCCATTTGTTTTTGCAATAGATGGACTTTGATACTGTAATTAATGGAAAATTTTATATTCGTCGATTTCGATCTGATAATTTTTATGTAACAGATGCTCCGCAGTGTGGAAGGCCAATTATCGATAAAATAATGGAAATCAACGAGTCCGACCGTCATGCCACTTATTTAATTGCTGAGGAACTAAAGATAAGCCAGAAAACCGTTTGGAACCATTTGCATAAAGAAAAAATCGAACGAACTTTTTACTTTACCTAATATTTTGTCATAATATTTTGGGAGTTTTCATACAGTTTCTACTTCAAAGTCCTATTTATAGGGTATACAGCTAAATATTTTATTTACAATGTTTTAACAAAATTTTTAAGTCATAAGACAGCTGAGGATAGGTCAGACGAAATTCCAACACCAACGCAAAGAGAAATTCGCGATGTGATTCTCTTCGGGTTTTGGCGTAATTTACAGCCAATACAAACATTCAGTGAATGCTAAATTGCATATTTGTTGAACAATTACACCGTCTTTAAAGACTATTTCTAAGTGGTTCTGAAAATTCCAAAACCAAAACTTTGCACTGATGACTGTAGCTCTGATGAAGTCTAAAATTGACCAAGACCGATTGACACAAGAAATGATTGCTAATAAATAGGGCTTGAATGCCATGGCTGTATCGTGAATGTGAACTAATCATCTGGGATACACGAAAAAATCTGCTCGATGGGTACCACGAATTTTAAATGAGGCCCAAAAAGAGGCTCAAGTGTATTTTGTGCAATTTTTCTTAAACAATTTCGAAAATGGTCAATCTAGCAACTTTAGTAAAGTCGTTGTTGGTGAATGATCTTGGTTCAATAAGTACGATCCAAAAACCAAACAGCAGTCCCCATGGTATGGAGCCGAACAGGAGCAAACCCACCCGTAAAATCTAAGCAAGAAAAATCAGTAGCAAAAGTAATGATGTCAGTTTACTTCACCCGATCTAAAATCATAGTTGCTATTCGCTATTCGACTGGAAAAGGTCAGACGGGAACTACAAAATGGTACATCGAAGAGTGCTTACCAAAAGTTTTCAAAAATTTGGAATCTTTGGGATCGAAGAAATACGTCCAACACCATATTCTCCAGAAATAGCATCATGTGATTTCCAAAAATTAAAAGAAAATAGAAAGAAAACGTATTTAATAGCAACGAGGAGATAATTCATGTAGTTAATGCTGAACTTGATAAGCTTCAAAAGCAAGACTTTAAAGACTGTTTTCAGAAGTGGATCTATAGGCTTAAGAAATGCATTCAAATCAAAGGCGATTATGTAGAGAAGATAAAAGAAAAAAGGATCAATTTACCGAACTTTTGTTAATCCCCTCGTATTCGTACACGTTTGTTTTTATGCTGCCATGGAGGACCACAATAATGTATCCTGGGTGTAAACGCACAAATGAAAGTATTCCACACATAAAAGCCATAACACCAGAATAATTGAAATTTCACCATACGCATACGCATATACCTACATACATACATATGTATGCATTGCGCTTAATTGTTAATTTACTGCATGCAACCGAGAATGTATATTTGCATATTTCCCATTTAACACATACACACAAGAACCGAGGCAATCCAAAAGCACAGCAAACAACAGAAGCAAGGCGAAAAGCACCGAAGCCTGCTGGGAAAGTACATCGAAATGGCTGGTGCAGAAGAACATGATAATTTGCTTTTATTATGAAATTGGCAGGAGACCCATCCGTACCTGTGTTGTAACTAAATGAAATTAATTTTCCATCAACACTGCCACAGTTCGGCAATATTTTCTCTTTTTTTTTTACTCGACACATTCGACGACCATGTGGCTCTGGAAAGCCAATGCAAGAGTGCAACGATGCTTGAAGCCTTTTACAAAGTGGAATAACAAAAAGCTTTACATATTTACCTACGAGTCACAACATTGCATTGTTGGTGGTAAAAATTGCATTTCCTCTATATTCACGCTCGCTTTCTCCGATAGGTTGTAGCGTTGATGCAGATGGAGAGTGTGGTGGAGTGGGTGGATTGGGAGGGTTGCCGGTTGCTGGTTGTTAGTTTTTGGTGCCGAAACCCGAATGTCAACATTGAGCTGCAAGTGTTAGCATATACATATGTATGTATGTACATTCTGGTTTGTTTGCATACGCATAAGTGTAGCTGTACACGCAGCACCGATTGGCAGCTACCACCATGTTAATTCCACATATATGCTTGAAGCACATGTGTAATAAAAGGCGAGAGTGCTTTGGGAAACAATAAGCCGGGCGCCGCAAACAATTGGCAATATGGCCGTATAAACTACTCACTCTTCTCCGTCTCTCTTATTTTCCTTTTGCCTGTGTTGTAATTGAACTCTGTGGTGAATGATTTTTGCTCAGCAGCAGAACAATAGTTCACAAATATACTGCCTTTGTTCATCCTCTTCGTTATCTGCAATCTCCTTTACCACCAGTATCACAGTACCGCCACTTCTGTTAAATCAGGATAACTACTTATCCTGGCATTTTCATATACTCCTACACGTACGAATGTTTAATTGTGTGTTTTATAGCAATCGAACCGGTTTTCGGAAGAGCTTCTTCTCCAATTTGTGATGCGTGTGTTTTCTCAGCCATTGCAGAGACCGGAAGTTTATTCCAAGACTTATGGATTTTTACGAGAAGCCGAAATACACTCGAAGGAGTTGAGATTCCTTGCTTTTTTTCTATAATGTTGATCTAACCAGGATCGTATATATAAGTTGGGTAATGTTCTTTCACCATTACTGGTTATTGCCTAACTGCAACAGAATTGATGCTTGTTTTTTTTAAACTAATCAGTTACCCCTTCCGCTCTTTCTAATTGCGGCAGAGACTGTCAGGACCTCCTCATAGTGTATTTCTAACAAAAAAATAATAGCTCCTCATAAAAATCCATCGACAGTTTGAAGGCCGTTTAGATTAAATTGTGTCCCTCCCTGCATTTGTTGAAAAAACATCATGTTGCATATTTTAAAATGCAGAAAAAACTGGAGCGAAAATCGCTTCAGCGATTACAAAGCAACAATTATAAAGGGTGATTCATTTCGAGGTCCCCGTAGAATATTCAAATTTAATGGGAAATATTTTATTATCATTCGAAAGAACATTCTTTGGCATTATTTTTTGAAGATTATCTTTTTCAAATATTGGCAGCGGTCCAGCTGAGTCCAATTTTCGTTGACTCGTTCGAGCATTTCGACTGGTGACTGCTGAATGACAGTTAAAGGCCTGAAAAAGCCACAGGAAAAAGTCTAATACCACGTTCGTGGTGGCCAATCGAGCGACCCAAAATGTGAAATTATCTGCTCACCGAAATGTTTTCTCTTTAAATCCATTGATTAATGTGATATGTGGGAAGTGGCATTGTCTTGTTGAAACCAAATGTCGCCAAGATCACAAGCTTCTATTTCAGGCATCAAACGTTCTAACCAGCATCATTTTTGAAGAAATATGGACCGATGATTCCATCGAATAATAAAAATGACACCAAACCGTTTTTTTTCTGGATGAAATGGCAGCTCTTGAAACTCTTCATTCTGCTCTTCGTCCGAAATTCTGCAATTTTGCTTGTTTACACACCATTGAGCTAAAAATGGGCCTCATGGCCATTAAACAGTGTATAAATGATTGCATTTCCTTTTCCAAACAATTACGACTTTATGAATCCAGCTCCAACTCGTCATCGACCAATGCCGGATCAGAACTCACACTAAGTGCCAAAGTTTTAATCCTGTGATAGAAAGAAGGTCCAGCAACGGCGGCTGTTAAAGTATGTATTTATTTGGCTCAGCACTCGCTACTCACCTGTTCAGAAGCCGCCTCCGCATCGGGAGACTTACCTACAATAACCACAAGCACTATACGACGCATGGTATTAAACGTCAAATCAGAGTAGTTCATAATGCCCCACAAGTGTTGATGAGAGCCAAGCGTTGAACGGGTTTCAGCTGAAAAAAATTTTCATCCTAACGACTTTCACCATGCAAAAACTCCTTAATATGAGATAAGGTTGATTATAGTTAGATAAATTCAATACACTATATACAAAGAGAAAAAATCCATATCTTACCGACAGCAGTTTTGCAGCAGTATAATGCTACCAATGCTTTCTTCTTTCCAACGTCGATGTTTGAATTCCAAGCCAGTTTTTGGTGTAGAATTCTACTCAAATACTTCACTTTCTCTGACAAAAAAGGCGATGAGAATTGCAACAGGGAGTCTATGTATATCTCCTGGTGAATAAGACATGTTCTGTCTCACTTTTGTTTATGGCAAGACTAGTTCACATCAACGGAAATAATAAAACCGTTATTTGTATTATTTTGGCTTTTTAATAAAACAGTTTTTCTCTATAAGAATGCGAAATGTATTCCACTCGATTTGCACACCAAAAACCATTTTTTTGGAGCTCTGCTTTGCGTTTCCATACGTTAAAAAGGCCAATGAGATGCTTTAAATGGACTGGTATTCGCCGCGCATAACAAAAGAAGGACGACAGCAAATCATAGCTCAGTATAGATATGTATTATCAATGCTCTTAATTTGATTTCGAAATTATTCTGAGCCAACTCAGCATATCCTACTACCATATACTTCTCACACTCCATTTGATTACCCTGCAGGAAAATTTTCTAATTATTAACTAAAATCGCACTAGTTTGTATTTTTACCTAAATCAGCACAACATCCATCTTTCACATGTAACCCAATGGTATTTTTAACACGGCGATGATATTCCACGAACTGTCAATTATCCGACTATGCTTCAGCTATATATCAGTTCTTTTCGGGTTGTTGAATTTCTGCAACATGAAAAAAAAGTTATTTAAATAAAAATAAAAAAGAGTTTGCAACCAAACAGCGAGATTCGAACCGTGAACCTCATCCGCTACAGTGATAACCTCTAACCAATTGGCTGAACGCCATTTGACGTACTCCAACAGAGCACAGCACATAATGGAACTCAGCATGCACTTTTACTTCTCCCGTAAACTACTGTACAAATAACCAACTGGTATGGTTTCATCTTCAAAAAAACTGGTATTTAACTAGAATTTTCGCATACCAGTCTACTGTTTCACTGCAAGGCATGTGCTCAGCTGGTAGGCTCAGCGGGTGTTGTTGTTGTGGTATTACGGGTATGAACAATTTCTTCCCGCTCTGTCATCATTGACACAAACACTAACGGAAATTCATTCAAGCGGTGTACCATATCTCATGGGTTTTCTTTTGCTATTTCTCACCCAATGCTGTGGTTTCTTACCACTTTTGCATCACAAAACACTCCTTAGAATTGTGCAGAATCATCGAAAAACTCACCTCAACTGCTTGTGTAACCATGGAAACCATGGAAGCTACTGTTATATTACATACCCACGGCGTAGCGTACCAAAGGGCAAGCAAAATCGGAAACAGGCAATAAAGCGAGTCAACCTTCTTTCCGCCGAATGCGCACAGAATGCGCTATTATGGTATAGAACAGTAATTATGGTTGTTGTTGTGTTGCTGTCACTGCGGGTATTTTCCTGTTTTGTGCACAACCGAACGGAGTATAGTAACAAACACTCAAGCGTCTTACCACAAATACCACAATGACTGTGTTTCAAAAGCCACAACACAGGACACATCAGCAGATGAGGAGGAAAAAGAGAAGAGCGGGGAGTAAGTATATTTTAATAAAAGTTTTCAATGACGTAGCCGAAGCTGTTGTGCAGGGGGGTTTTATGTACCAACTTACAGCGAGAGATTGATTGCTGTGAAGATTATTGGGAGAGCCATGGGTTCCACTCTTGGTAAAATCAAAATTCAAAAAAATAATTTTTTATTAGTGCAATCGTCTTTCGACTGGGCATATCGAGCTGTTTCTAACATGAAAGGAAAATCTCCTCATAAAACTCCATAAGATGGAAGTATTTCTAAGCATAAAAGAAGCTATCAATGGCATTACTAACAAATGTTGTCAGACACAGCTTGGCATGAGGAAACGAACCCAGTCCGTATGGAAGTTTATTAAATTAGCATAAGGAAGAAAGGGATATTTGTTTACTCTTCTAAACACACATGGTCAAAACACATCGACTAAAACTGAAATAAGTAGCAGCCAGACTAATAGCTTTCGTAGATATATTCAAGGGCTGTCTCCCTCTCACATTAGATTTTCGTCACTAGAGTGAAGATAATACTTATCTATGGATTGTTGTTTTGGTTAATAATATACGCAAAGGTGGCCTACCTAAATACATAAAGCGACCTTACTGGCAAGCCATGATTAACATTACCGGGGCAACAATGCGCCTTTTCTGGTAGCTATTAGCATAGTACATGTACTATATACAACTGATGTGAGATTTTATTTTTCATGACAACAAGAGTCAGAAGTCTCAAGTATAAAACAGACTGCTTGGTCTCGAATCTAAGTTTGGACGATTCAACTATACCTATATTGTGCGAATGCCAAAAGCCCACCTTTACACATACAACTATTCTCCATGTCCCAAATTTTGGAAAAAAAAAACCATGAAAGGAAGATCGATGCATACCACAACTTTGACGATTTTAACTAAAGCTGTCATAACTTACACGATTGACTTTAAGCGATGAAAAAAATCGGTCGGGATCAAGAACGAGGCTTGGGACAAGGTGATTGCTTTCCTTGTGCCTTCTTTACTTTATTGCTGTAGAAAAGAATACGAGCTGAAGAGCTGTATAGAGAAGGTACATTCATTTATCAGAGCATTTCTGGCGTACGCCGATAATATTTAAATGGTTGGCCACAGCAACCGCGACGTGAGTTTTGGTTTTTTCAAAATGGATGAAAAGCGAAGCGAAATGGATTAAAGGCAAGTTCTACAAGTCACTTTTCATTCCCGTCCTGCTATGTGGTGAGATGGTGTTAGGAGTTTTCGAGAAAAATGTTTTACATAAGATTTACGGTCCTGTACGAGTTGGGAACGACGAATACCACAGCTGATGGAATGATGAGCTGTATGAGATATACGGCGACATGTGGTCGGATGGGTACGAATAGTCCAACCGTTGAAAGGATAAGGTGGGGAAAGACCTGGCTGTACTTAGTATAGTGAATTTGGGGCCAAAATCTCGTATGCGGTGTTTATGGCGGTAGAGAAGAAGAATAATCTTTAAAAGGCCAACTCATTGAATAAAAATATTTTAAAAGCGAGACTCACTCACTGGATACGAATTATTTACTTACAGCAAACGAATAGGATTTCGAATATCTCTATTAAAATGTTCAATATTCGTTAGCAAAAGAAGTCAATAAATTGATTATTGATCATACTTAACAATCATTTACTACTAATAAATCGCTATAAGTACTTTCCAAACCACTTTCTTACGCATTCATTTGAAACATTAAAAAAAAAATCTTTTCCACCACTTTTTTCTAGTGAAATAATAACATTCATGCATTTCATGGTTTTTTTTTTTTCAAGTAAGAAATTGTGTGCTGCCTACTTGACAATTCTATCAATTTATCAGGTTTTCTTAGAACTCAGAAATATTCACGCTTTAATGCCTAACAACTTGATGAACTCTAAGCGATTTTTTATGTCTACTTCCGTTTTGATTAACGATGAGCTACACAAGCCGTACGTTGGTATGCACAACTTCGTGAACTTTGTATAACAACAAAAGAAAAAGATTGTGAACAAAAGTGAAACATTACTGACAACATACTGATATCACGTCTGCAATCCATCTTGTATACACTTCACGTATGTGCTCTGCACTGACTTCGAAACTGACATAATAATCCAGCGTAATGTGGCCATAATTGGTTGGTACAAAGAATGGCTGATGAAATGAGTGCTTAATGAATGTGAGTATATATAATATGACAGTTTACTAAAAAGAATTGCTGCTGTTTTTTGTTACTTTTATTAACTCTTTATAGAATAAAGAATGCTACTAATAAATCAAAGCGTTAAATTAATTTTCAAATATATTTTTTATTTCATTCTTTTGTCTTTAAAATTTTGCCATATTCATCTGTGGTTTGTTAAAAGTTGGGAATGGTTGTGCAGAATGTACAGTCAAACGTGACATAAATTTAAAATTTTGTTGATAAATGAAGTTATCGGCACGATTTAATATGATAGAGAGAGAGATAAAAATTTGACATATTAGATTTAGAAACTATTTGGTTCTTTCTTCGATATAATGTGAGATTTATAGAGGGTTATCGATATAGTGGTTCCAAAAAAAACAGGACTGTATTTAGACATCTGTCAAACTTAACTGTCAATCCAAGAATTTTTTGCTTTACTTGTAACGTATTTACGAAAATGAATAGCCTAAAAGCCTTACAATGAATTAAAATTCTTAAAACCTACTACAAAAACGTGGTTTCAAAGGTGACCATGGCTCCTGCCTTAAGAGGGAAGTGCACCATGCACATATTCATCCAACTTCTCAAGCAATTGGTAAAATTTTAAAGACAGGATCGGCTACAGATATTGTAAAGCCCGTGCGTCATCGTTTTGTTCATTTCATCGTGAATACCGCTATTGTAAGTGAAAGTGTACTCGAAGATCCGAATGTGTATATTTCTCAACGTTTTCAAGAGCTGGGACTTTCTTGTGACACATTTCGGCGTATTTCGCACTTGAACTTACACCTAGATTCATATACAGTCAAGTTAACCATTTCATACAGCTCATCGTTCCATCGTCTGCGGTATTCGTCGTTACCAACTCGTAAAGGACCGTAAATCTTACGCAAAACCTTTCTCTCGAAAACTCCTTACGCCGACTCATCACAGTGACGTGGGAGCCGAGTCGCGAATGTGATGACTGTTTGTGTGATGACAGAAGATATTTCGTCTTGTACTCGTTTACTACCCGACCCATATCATCGGCGTACGCCAGCAGCTGTACACTCTTATAGAAGATTAGACTTTCTAGTTCTTAGACCACATCGATAAGGTCCAATCTGATTGTTGACGGTGGCCTTCAGTCTTTTGCCCATTCTGCAAGGTCATTATACCCAAGCAAAAAAGGTACTGTCTGGAGCGCTCTTTGGTCGGCAATTCCAAGCGTTATGGTCGTGTGATAGTCGACTCTATTTGCCTACAATTGTAGAACACCACTTGAACAGTATGTTGTTTCAACAAGATGGTGACATATAAAGGGTGGTTAAATTTTCAAGGGCCGATGTTGATTTTGAATAAAACACAAACTATTTAGGAAATTATTGAAATTTTATTTTACAATATTATGATATATTGGTATTACTCAATTATGTATGTAACAAAATATCGGCCAAATGAGCGCCGCGACCTCGGCGGCACACCTCCATACGATGGTCCAAATTTTCGATGACGCTGAGGCATAATGGAGTTTCTATGCCGTTAATGTGCCGAATTATCTCATCCTTTAGCTCTTGAATTGTTGCTGGCTTATCGACGTACACCTTTTCTTTCAAATAACCCCAGAGAAAAAAGTCCAACGGTGTCAAATCACATGATCTTGGGGGCCAATTGACATCGCCATTACGTGAGATAACACGGCCATTGAATTTGTTGCGCAAAAGAGCCATTGTTTCGTTAGCTGTGTGGCAAGTGACACCGTCCTGCTGAAACCACATATCGTCCACATCCATATCTTCCAATTGTGGCCATAAAAAATTCGTTATCATCTCACGATAGCTAACACCATTCACAGTAACTGCCTGACCGGCCTCATTTTGGAAAAAATACGGCCCGATGATGCCGCCAGCCCATAAACCGCACCAAACAGTCACTCTTTGTGGGTGCATTGGTTTTTCGACAATCACTCTTGGATTCTCATTCGCCCAAATGCGGCAATTCTGTTTATTGACGAATCCACTGAGGTGAAAATGTGCCTCATCACTGAAGATGATTTTCTTCGAAAATTTTCATAATAAGTCTGGATAACTTTAACACGTTGTTGGATTGTGTATCTCTCCATGGTTCAAATTGAGTAAGTCTGAAATAGAGAAATGTCAAATTAAATTCGGAAAAAACTTGGCGTTTAGGTGTGGTTCACATTCAACATCGACCCTTACAATTTAACCACCCTTTACCACGCAATACAAGCGAATATGACTTTACTGCGAGAGAAACTTCCTGGCTGCGCAATCTCTCGTCTTGACGATGTCAATTGCCCAGATAAGATACCGTTCAATATGTGCCAAAAAGTGATCGATAATTATCCCAAACTATATTATCTTTTATTAAATATAGTTGGGTAAAAAAATTATAGGAAACTTTGTGGGAATATTTTTAAAGCTGTTAAAATATGCGTAAAATTTTTGGTTATTTCAGTATTTCCACGGCCAAGGAATTAATGAATAGATAACAGAGCTGTAGTCTACCGTATATCCAACCAAAACCCGTTTATGATGCAAAAAAAAATTAGTTTATGATAAGTAATTGTTTTGTTATTGGGTGTATGCATTAATTCGTGCGGTTTTCTAAGAGAGGGCTCTACTAGTATTATTTCGCGTCGTGTTCATCTGTGGCTATATTCATTTCAAAGGTACTGTCATTTAGCGTCGTTTTCAATAGATGTCATTTGTTTTAGCGTGAACAACAATTTGTTTCATTCATTTGAAAATGTCGAAATGTGTACCAGATAAAGTGTTTTTGCAGAGAGTTCTTCTTCATTACTTTAATATGAAGAAAAGTGCTACCGAAACCCATTGTATTTTACTGGACGTTTATGATGACCATGCTTTAGCCGAACGAACGTGCCAAAAGTGGTTTGTACAGTTTAAAAGTGGCAATTTTGACTCAAACGACGGAGAACGACCCGGACAGCCAAAAAAATTTCAAGGCAAAGAATTCGAGACATTGCTCGACGCAGATGCATGCCAGACGCAAGAAGAACTTGCAAAAGTATTAGGAGTTGATCAAGCAACCGTTTCCAGACAATTAAAATCATGAGGATTCATCCAGAAGCTTGAAAATTGGGTGCCTTATGAATTAAAGCCAAGAGACGTCGAACGTCGATTCTACATGTCGGAAATGTTGCTTCAACGCCACCAAAAGAAGTCATTTTTGCATCGGATTGTCACTGGCGATGAAAAATGGATTCATTATGATAAACCAAAGAGCAAGAGATCGTATGTGAAGCCCGGCCGACCATCGACATCCACGGCAAAGCCGAATATCCATGGTGCCAAAGTTATGCTATGTATTTGGTGGGACCACAAAGGTGTGCTCTATTATGAGCTATTGAAATCGAGTCGGATCACCAATGGGGACCTCTACCGAAAACAAATGATTCGTTTGAAAAAGGCCATCACGGAAAAACGACAAGACACGAATCAGTAATTTTTCATCAAGCCGAAGAAGTTCATTTGGGATGGGATCTTCAAACGGCCAGAAAGATGGGCGAACATTATAGCTTCCGATGGGCACTACTTTGAACACTAAATGTATAACAATTTTTCACAATAAAGTCTTAGTTTTCGAAAAAAAACCGCACGGATTAATGCATACACCCAATATGCCTTTGTTAAAGTTTTTACTCTCTTCCATCCCCTCTTGATTAAATACTTAGAGCATTAATTAAAAGAGTTCAAAGTACTTTTAATATAGACTAAAGCAAAACGATTAAGCAATATGGGAGCTCAAGAAAGGTTGCTGTCATTCTATCTAATAAATATTAGATTTTTACACAAAATTTAATATATTTCATTAACTTTGTGACTTTTTAAACATAGTTCCCTTAAACGAATAGCTCATAAATCTGTCAACACAAGTACGCCCACTCAACGGTCTTATCCACTTCCTATGCTTTTGCACCAAAGCAGTGACTCCCCAAGCGCACAAGCAATGACAGCGACATTGATTTATGTAGGTATAATGGCTGTGCAGAGTGCACCTTGCACGAGCTTGCAACAGAATGTGGCAAAAGAAATTCTTGTTAAACATATTAAAAACAACAGCTAAGAAAGCCAACAGAGAAATCTTTCAGCTAGCAGCAACAATGACAACCACCCTCTACAGGCTGCCCACAACAAATACTGTCAAAGCTGTTTAACTGCAGCCTACAATGTAAAGTCAAGACCATGAAGCTGAACTCCCACATATCCCAGATAACCCACATAAACGAATGCATTAAAAAATAATCATTACCAACATAAAAGTATCAGCAGCGATATCTTATGACTGCTTAAGTGTAAGGGAAGTTAAAAGGAAAATACAGCAGGTGTAACTGTTATTTTTTTTTCTGCTATTTGCCATATTTTGTTTTTGCCAACGTGCGTCAGTCTCGCAAATCCATAAATTTACTATTATACATTGCACTTGAACGTTTTTTTATTTTTGAATTAACTAAAATTCATTGCCAACAACATGTGTTTACTTACAATCACGAAAACATGTAAACAACTACATAAATACTTTTTACTAAAACTAGTCTAATAAAAGATCTAATTATCAAAGTCGAATTTTTAAAGCTTTTTAAATGTAATAAGAATAATTTATAGTAAAAAGAAAGCAAATAGGATGGACTAAGATGCAAATAATATTTCGAGATTAGAAAAAAAAATGTATGCTAAAAATTCGCTTTATTGGTTTTTCAAAATAATCTCCATTTAGTTCTATACACTTTTGTGTTTGAACCAATTTTCGAAACAAGTATTTTAAGTTGCTGTGATCAACACAAATAGCGTTCGTACGTGTATGTAAAAACGTTTTGCGCATATACCTATATCATCAAAAAAGTCAAAATTTACGATAAAGTTATCAGATACCTGACTACAACTCTGTGGTTTTCAAATCCCGAAATATAAAAGGCAACCCTCGTATTTGCAAGCAGAAATATACTATTTATTTTTACTTATACGAGGATATACTTTATCGCTTACACGTGAATACACTTAAGCAACGAAGTGAAAAGAGAAAAATAAATATTTCCTACGTTATCTTTGATAATATAGGAGAAGAAAATGAAAAAAATTCTATACAAAATGCATTTCCATCGGTGAATATCTCTACAAGAAGTTATTAATGTGAACCAAATTAAATAATATAAATGAGGTATTGTAAGCATATTGAAAAGATTATTTATTTAAAAATAATGAATTTTGTATATGCCATTTCTTAAATCAGAATACGCAAAGTCATACATGTATATTTTATAAAAAATGTTATGAACAAAAAGCTTTTGATATTATATAACAAAAGGAAAGATTTTATGTGGCTTTTATAAAATCTTATTTTTTAAACGCGACTCTAATGAATATATAAAATACTCGTATTTATAATATGTAGTATACCTATACAAATACTCATAAAAAATCGCTTTCAAGCAATCCTCTCAATTTTTACCTTTTATCACAATAAAAAGTGGACTCAAACTTGCATGTACTCAAGCATATGATTGCAGTAAGGTTCCTAAGTACGTCAAATATCATATTAATATTTCAGTTTAAGTGTGCGTGAGTACCTAGCAGGCTCTACTTACTTTTATATTAAAAAATAAATATAAAAGGTCACTTTTCTTAGAGTAAAAATATCTGTAATATGTTTATAGTGAAGAAACACATTTATTTGTTTTATATAATTTCAATTTCACTCAAATTGTATAGTTGAATTTGTTTGGATCTTTTTTTGGGTCACAATAGCATTTAGTTTATTCCGTTCAAAGCAAAATTGATTGGCTAGTCCTATATGACATATTTACTTCTGACTTTCCAATATCTGATGAGGTCTTGAATGCAATCCCGCCTGGAGAAAAGAGAAACATGGATGAACAAGAAAGAATAGCTTGCATCGGCCATGTCGAGCTCTTTATACCTTTTATGATCATATTAGATTTAAGGTATTTCATTTTAGGATTAAATAATAATTCTCATATTTGGACATTATTGCTGTCAATATTTACTTGTAGAACACCGGGTTTCATGCCTATAGATATTTTTTGACGGATTTTTACCACAAACGTCATATCAGAAAAAAATCAGTAATTGGAGCTAAATGTTATAGCTTTTTAACCCTTGAGTACTTGGAAACTAACATTCTCAAGATGCTGCTCTATATGTGGCACAAAGTGGTTGAAAATTATCTGAAACGGATCAAAGTTAGCAAAAATTCGCGAGACGGTTATTTGAAAAATTTGATAAAACATATGTAATGATAAGGTTAAAAGTTTTTAATAAAAAAAAGAATTTTATGAAAAATATTAACGCACTTTATTTAGGCTTATTTACGAAACCGCAGAATGGATAAACATGTACTATCGGTGTAGTATCGTTTTCTGATCTGTTATTTTCTCATTTATAATAACGTTGTCTTGGAGAGAATCTTAGATTAGTATTATGACCCATATTATGTCTGAAGACTATATACTGGACGGCTGCCGCGGTAGCCGAATGGTTAGCATTGCATACTGTCATTTGGAAGGCCCGGGTTAGAAAAGTAATTTCAATAAAAAATTAAGTAATATTTTCTAATTGCGGTCGACCCTCGGCAGGTAATGTCAACCCCTCTGAGAGGCGGCTTAGTATAAACTGTGTACGACTCCATTTGTTCGCTCGGCCGAAAATCGCGTTAGCGGTTACAAGGCGCCAATTATATTATAATATAAGGAGTACCATATATATATACTGGACAAGTGCGTTTGTTTAAAGCTTTGTGTCTTCTTCTTCTTTATTGGCGTTGGCACCGCTTACGCGATTATAGCCGAACTTTATATACAACAGATTAAAATCCTCAAAACTAAACGTAAAAATAGGTCTACAAAATTCATCATTTTTTTTGGAGGTCATCAGTGGAAACAGATGTTACAACGGAATTTGCATTCTGTTCAATCAAAATAGGTGGGGAGAAAAATCCACCCGGTGGTTTGGGCGCCCAATCCGTAGTTTATTACAGTAATTTATTTCACCACAAAGGATCATGTGGTAATACTAGTTCTGATAGCTAGCGTTCCACGGTGTATTAGTCGCATTGCCTCTAATGTATTGTTTTTGAAATGTTTGATTGTTTCGGTGATAACTTTTCCATATCTAGGATCTTTGTTGACCTTTTTTGACCGTAAAGATAACAGTATACTTAATTGTATTTTTAGAAGTTCGAGTTAAGTCTTTGAACGTCTAATAAACGTGCAATATCAGCGGAAACCTATACACATACTAACAATATCTATGTTTGGTGAAAACTGTCAGTGCAAATTTTAGTGGATTTTTGCCTCGCCGTACACGGTTCGGTAAAAATTGATAGCAATTCTTACTGCCCACAAGTTTACCGCACAGAATTAATGAAGAGTGTACATAAGTTTCTGTGAGTGACAAAAAAGCAAGCTAATGAGCATTTGAAATGTAACGCATTCTTATTTACTAAGTATAGAAATATGTTTATACCAGGGAATTTACAAAAGTTCGGTCATCAATTCAATTTGTTTTTGTTAAATCTAAAATACCAAATCCTTTGCAATTACTTTATTAGTCTTACTGTCAATTTTAGAACGAAATTCGCGATTTGATTGTCTTAGATTTTCGGCGTAATTTACAGCCAACACAAATATTCAGTGAGTGCCAGGGTTTCGAAGATTCTAGACCGGACATTTTTCCGTGGAGGACGAGCGACATCCCACACTACTGAAATAACAAGTGATTTTATTGCGATCTCCGGGATCAAAGAAATACGTCCAGCACCATATTTCCTGGATATAACACCTTGTGATTTTTGGATATTTCTAAAGATTCAAAAAAAAAATTAAAAAAGAAGGTCTTTAATAGCAACGAGGAGACAATTTTTTTTAACCCCTCGTACATATGTTCAGATATTTTACATGTTTATACAAAGCTTTAATGTCATAATGGTTTAATCGGAGTATCGATTTACAATAATAGTCGAAAAGTAATTTATGTGTTGTAACCGACTAGCGAATAAATTTGATATATTTGCTTGGCTCGGATCTTGATCAAGTAGAGCCTTCAATTCCTCACATTCAAACTTTTTGAGTTGGCCAGGATGCACTACTAACCACTCAGCTATGGCGACCACCACATATATATTTATTATTTATATTCAATAAACAAAAAAATTATTGACTTCCCAATTGCTTTTTTTGGGAATAAAATAAATTATTTTTTATCAGTATTAGATTAACTGAAGGTCAAACGATTTTACTAATTCTATTAAGTAAATTAGTACAACAAATAATTGCTCTTAATTCAAATGTTAATCTATTGGACAGAAACTCACACATTTGTGAAAATTTATAATAGACGGTTAAAAGGCAGATTTTGAAAAAAATATACAGGAATTTTTGTGTATATAAATTTCAATGGAAAATACCTTCATTATTTTTTTAATAAATATAAACACCGATTTATTATTATTGTTATGCTGTGCATTTCTTCAAAGCTTAACTTCACACATGTAAAACAAAACAAAAATACAAATATATGTATATATTTGAAAAGTAAGCAAGCAAGGATCACGATTTTACGGCAAAACCATTTGAGACCTTCTGACCTTTATCCACTTTATGGGATTACTTTTCCTTTTCTATATTTACAACTTAAGGTTTTTGTAGTTTCTGTAACTCTTATAGGCGTATTGACAATACAAGTAATTTCGATACGAAGTTTTGGTAAACTTGGTTTTTTGGTAAGATTGCTTTTGCAAATCACCTATGTTGACTCTTAACATATTGATTTGTGTGTACAAATGTTTTTGTGCATTTATTAGGGTATTCCATTTCATAAAGCTTTTGGCAAACTATAATATAGTTCTTAAAATTGTTTTGACGAAATTTTCAACAACTGATAATAGAAATGAGCGACCAGTACCTTAAAGAAATTAACGTAACTAAAGAATACTGGTTTTAACTGAAATGTTACTGGTGGTTCAGAAATCCTTCTTACTAAATTAATAAGTATTTAATTTTTTTTTATGGAAAACTTATTAACTTGATTATTAACTTCGGTTTGATTCTCAAAAATTATGTTGAACCAATTACTTTTTGTTAAGTAAACTTTTCCGATGGAAGACATACAAACGTATATTTCAACATACTACGTATACAAGTCTTCTCAGCACAAGCAAATTACAATAGTTGGATATCCTTAGCTCACGTTCAAGCAATAAAATAAAGCTAGCTTGCAATAAAATTGAACTGTGTTCCATTTTTATATTTGGAAAAAGTTCGCAAATAATAGCTTTGCAAATGCAAACATATGTAAGGCAGTAAATAAATATTTATCTGATCCTGACGGCCTAACAACAAATGATGGAGACGGAAGGCATTGTTGAATCAAAATAGTTTCATATATAAATATAAATATATATGTATATATATATATAAAGGGTGATCAATATCAAGGTTTCAAATGTGCAGGGTTGTATTTTGACGTTTGTCAAATTTAACTTTTAAAACTAAAAATATTTTGTTTTGTTAAAAGTCAGGTATTTATGAAAATTGATATCTTAACAACCGCCCATTGTGTTAAAATTGTTAAGAATTTTATAAAAATGGTGCCCCAAACGTGACCATGTTTCGTGCTTTAAGGTATGACTATGGTGCTTCTAATCATCCAACTACTCAAGCAAGAAACTGAATCGATTTTAGATATTGTAAGGTCTGTGCGTCATCTTGTTGCTCGTTCAACCTCAAATATCGCTATTGTAAGCGGCCACGGCAGCAGAGTGGTTGGTATTGCATACTGTCATTCGGAATCGGAAGGCCAGGGTATAGCCAATATCCAAAAGTTATAGAAAGTTAATTTAAATAAAAAATTAAGTTAAATTTTCTAATTGCGGCTTGACATGAAATAAAGGCTCCTCATAAAAAACCGTTCAGCCGTTCGGAGGCAGCTTGGAAAATACATGGTTTCATTAAGTTGGTACCACACGCCCCACAACACAAGCGAATACGGCTTTATTTAGAGAGAAATTTCCCGGCCTCGTAGTCTCTGGACTTTTTTTAAGGGTTACTTTTTTGATCGAAAATTGCCGAAGTGGTCGTTTGAATAGCGTAGTGTTTTACATATAATGCTAAAGGTCAAACTTTACAATAAAAAAGGAGTTAAATGAATTTTTTTAAATGAGTTTTATTTACATTTATTTTCGAAACCGCTAAATGGATAAACATGTTTAAATAAGTATTTATATTATATGTTTGCTTTACGTCATGGGCGCTGCAGCAAAGGATACTAGCTTCTAACCAGAATGCAAGCTTAGATTTTCTTGTTGTTATTATTGTATTATTTTTCCAAGATGGTAACTGATATGTTTAATACACACTGTTCTATGAATTGTCAATAGTCTGAATCGCATCAGCTTCTTACTAGTTAAATACTAGTTAATGTTAAGTTTTTATTCGCTTATCGTGATTGCATAGATGGAACCTCACCCTTGGTGTGTTAAGAACATAAATAAGGCGGCAAAAAAAGTTTTAGAGTGCGGCACGCTTTTTGAAATATAGGTATTTTTGTTAAGCAAAACTTCTTTTAAATTAAATTAAATGTTAAAATTAAGACGATCTATCTTTCCTGCTATGCTTTTTCATGTCTTTAATATCCTCGTAAAGTGGTTCACTTTGCTCTTCACTAACATCTGGAAAGTGTTTGTTTGTACTTTTAAACTCATTAGGCAGCCTAAAGCATGAAATGCTTCTTACATACTTTTGAGCATTGCCTAAAAATTTGTTGATCCCTTTTAAGACAATACCCACTTGTCACTGAGGAGCCGTTATTGTTGTGATGAATTGTGAGTCAGGCATTTGCTATCTAATATCTGTTCCAAAGAAAGCTTCCTAGAGATCTGGAAACTCTGATATTAGGGATTTCAAGCAGTATCCAGCTGGTATAAATAACTTTACAAATTGCTTCATCAATCCCAGCGGTGGTAGAAGAACTTTCCATACATAACGTTCTCTCACCCATGTTAAACTCCTTCGAAGCTCATCACTTTTTATCTAGTGTTTGCTTCGGTCTCTACTATCACAATGAACGAAAAGTAAAGAAATTTAATATTCTTTTTTAAAAAACTAAATTTCAAGTCCTTTGAAATACTAGTATTCGACTTCAATTAGCATAAATTAAGCTTTTTAAGTGGACTTGCTTACTTTTTTTTAACAACGGGTGCCGGATATGTACTCCAATTTAGTGATTTTCCGGTTTATTTAATTCCAAGTTTCTCTTAGATGCCTTTTGGAAAGAGGTTTGAGAGGCTAATATATCAAAAAATCGGTATATGGGAGCTATAAGTCTACACAATTTGTTATTATCTGGCCGGCGCCAACAAATGCTCGCTTAATCATGTCAGCACGTCTTTGTACCATGCTAACCGGGTTCATAAGGAATTTTTGGCTGCCCTTCACCTTCAATTTTTAGAGTAAACATATCGGAGTTTCCTGAAAATTCATGGATCCTCTAATAATCACTACCATAACCTCTACTATTTCTTCAGCCTTGGCTCGTCTGCAGTACAACTTTCATCAAGTTGAAGGGTTTGCCTATTTTTTAGGGCCAGAAATATAAAAGCCAATCTTCAAATAAGTTTAAAGACTTCCGGGTATAAATAAAAAAAAAAAAAATAAATAAATAAATAAAAATCGTTTCGATGTATTTAAGCACACACCAGCACACACCTAAACCCATCACAGCATCCGTTTTAATATACCCTCATATTAAATTTCAACAAATCCAGATTTTATCAAATACTCTCCAACCTACTTATGGTGACCCTTAAAAGAATTTTGCTTCAATAAAACATGGAAACATACATACTAAAATGGTTGCCACTTTTGTGCTACTCACTTACATACTCGTACATCTGTGCTTTGCCCAATTATCGAAACATTTTCTATATATTTTTAAACGATAAGTACATACCAATTCTCCGCACACACTCCTTTGGATTTACACTAACGATAATGATCCCTTTTTTATTTCCAGATAAATACGTGAAACGGCCACCCCGTAAAGCTTATGGTCGCCTCAGTGCCGATTCGGATGGCGACAGTTCGCAGCAAAAGCACAAAATCGATGATCCCTTCGATGAGTTTGATAATTTCAAAATAATAACTTCGGGCAGCGGTTGCAGTAACAGAAATAGCAACAGCAACAACAATGCCAACGCCAACGGCAAAGGCAATATCAACGGTAATAGCATCGGTACATGTCCGAATGGACATGCTGATGCGAGAGATGGCGGAGGCGGCTGTGGTGGTGGTGGGATGGGTGACGGAAAAGCTGTTGCTAATGGTAGCATGATTCCATGTACACTGCCCGATTGTCAGGGAAATTTCGTAAGTGGCGGTGTGTGTCATCTGGACGATGCGACGGGTTTATGTTCAGCTGGTGGTATGGGCGTGGGCGTGGGCAGTGGCGCTTCAAAATCAAATTCATCCGCAATGCAAAGACAAAAAGAAGTCAATGAGAATACTATAAACCGACTGCAGGCGATGGCGATGTCAGATGATGATGATTATGGTAAGTACAAAAACAGCAAAAAATTGAAAATATTGGAGAAAAAGATTAAAAAAGAAAAATGATTTTATAAATAATGAGATAGCTGGAAAGCAAATCCTCCTTTGCAAATAATTGTAAAAAATGATGAAAAATTGAAAATTACCGTATTTATTTATGATAATGAATTTTGAGTAGCTTACTAGCTGAAGTATAGTTAGAAATAGTTCCCAAGGTTAAAAAAGAAAATTATCACTTTTCATTAAATTCTTATTTTATTTTTACTCTAAGCGGTTTAACTACAATATATACTTTATTATTTTGTAGAGCATCTGACTCCGGGATTCATTACTATTATAACAGGATAACTACAGGGCTATCGTTTTGCGATTTCGAAAATAAATGTAAATGAAATTAATTTAAATTATATATTTGCTTATTTCGATCAACTAGACATAATTTTGGACCACAAAAAATAGTCCAACTGTCTCATATCGAATTGGAATGTGGCACCATCTTACACAGGCACCATGAAGCACAGGCCTTATAGCAAAGGGTGATCCATTTCGAGGTTTCCTATTTGTTCAAAGAAAAAAACACAGGAAATTCAAATTAAATGGAGAATGATAATAATCAATCGAAATAACATCCCTTGGCTTTTATTTTTGAAGATTATCTCTCGTTCGAGCAGTTCGAGTGAATGGCAAGCGTCATTGATGTTTTGCGGGATTGAAAAAGTATAACGATCTTGATGGCCAATCCGACCGGCCCGGATGAAATTATCTGCCCATCGATGTGTTCTCTCAATAAATCCATTGATTGATCAGATGTGTGGGAAGTGGCGCCGCCTTGTTGAAACCAAATTTTACCGAGATCACGAGCTTCATTTCTTCTTCTAGTTGCTCTTCGACCCAAATGCAGCAACTTTGCTTGTTTACATACCCATTGAGCCATAACATTGGGCCTCAACGCCGAGCAAAATGTGGCTCGAAAACGTCGGATCTTCTTGGAACTTTCAAGAGCCCATAGAGCGAAGCGATGTCACCTAGGACAGTTAAGCGGCTTCAGTTCTTGCACAAGCTGTATTTTGTATGCTTTCAATTTAAGATCTCAACGTAAAATGTGCCAAGTCGTTCCATATGTCAGTCCGACCTACTGCGAATGGCGCCGAATCGACTCTCTACGGTCGTCGTGTACACTCTCAGCTAAGGCCGCTATATTTTCTTCACTGCTTTCTGGACGTAGTTTATTCGGTCGAATATTATCCAATAATGAATGTGCTGCGAATAATAGGCAGATTATGTCAACCATAAGTTGAGCAAAGTACGCATTTTTTTAATAAATTTGAACGATTTGTAAACGTTGTTGAGGCGTGAGTCTTTCCATGATGAATTGCCAAACATTATTGAACAAAAATAACATGACAGCTTGACACGAGTCACGCGTGATCTGTCAAAAAATCAAACGTTATGTGAAACCGACTCAGTCTCTTAAAATTTATTTAACATTTTAACAACGGCGCCACGTTTGAAAAACCTGTTTGGTTTAACAGTTAAATTTGGCAGACGTCAAAATACAACCCTGTACTTACAAAACCACAAAATGGATAGCCCGATATTAGCCAGAATTATTTAATAGTAAACAAGTTGGCGGACAATATTTATTGGTTCTTATTTATATTTTTGGCCCTGAATACTTTAACTGAGGTCGAGTTCTGTACAAAATCAATTATTTATTATATTAATGACACCGCATTTGTTTTTTCTTCCCGACAGATGAATCTCTGACATGCAATGTTTGTGATAGAGCTTTCCATTGTCATAGGCAATTGGCATCGCATCAACAGAAAAAGCGTCATTTTGGGTAAGTACTTTCTCGTGAAGAAAATTGGAAAAAATAGAAAGATAAGAAAATTTACTGTTTTAAGCAAATAATATTTCATGTTATATGGGGTTTAGGTATTAGAGTACAATATGTTCACATTGTCTTATTTTAAAACTAATACTCGCGGGCATATCAGGGCCGATCAACAGAAAGTACTCCACGCATAGTCAGCAATACACTCGGAAGGATTGACAATTAGTAAATTTAATTTAATTTTTTATTTGAATTAATTTTTTTATAACTACTGGATGTTGGTCGTACCAGGATTTGAACCCTGATCTTCCGAAAGGCAGTACGCAATGCTAACCACTTGGCTATAGCGGCTAAGGGTTATCGTTAAAACTTTCGGTTCTCCTAAAAAATTCGCTTCTATAAGCTAAGGTTTCTTCGAATTCAGAAAAATATGAGAGAGACAATAGAGTTTTAATACCTCTTTAAAAACTATTAGCTTTTCATGAGAAGGAAGGAATAAAAATAAAAAGAATATAAAGAAAATAAATTCAATATATCTTGTGAATGTATATCAAACAAGTAATTAGCAACGTATTTTTCACATATACAATTACAGCCTAGTGCTAATTACTTGCTTTGTAATTATGCTAACGACTGCCCAATGTAAGAGCAAAAAGACAATAGTAGGAGAAAATAATTCAAAATTGTGCCTAGCAGACATTTTGGACAACCAACTTAAGAATGAGACATAATCAAGTAGAGTCTGAATTTTAGCGGACTTCTTATTGTCCTCCTTTGTTCAATTTCTCTCTTATTCCTTTTCGCTTTTGAAGAATGATGGTAATGATAATGACTTTTTTGATGAAGATGCATAGTAATATATTGAAATGAGCAGAAATGGCATAACGAATGTGCGATAATGATGCTGATCTAGTTTGTACGAGTATGTTGTTAAGTGGTCTCACAATTAGATTCTTTTTTGAATTATTCTCATTAAGCTTGCATAATTAATTTAGTCATATTGTAGAATATGAGAGTATGTTTTTGTGCGCCATTGCATACCTTACAATATTTAGCTGGGTATGCACTAATTTCGTTTAATCTGAATATTGTCACATTGTTTTGTTTTGAGGTTTTGCGTAATAGCATTATTAATGCGCTCATATTCATTTGTACACCTTAATTCTTTGTAGAAGTGTTATACGAGTGAATTTATTTCATTTCATTTAATTTTTTTTAAATATTATTTTTTTAATTATATTTTGCTGTATTTTGCATCATTTTATTTTATTTGAAATTATTTTTTATTATTAACTTTTATAATATTTTATTTAAAATATTTATTTTAAATTATAAAAGTAATTTTTATTGTATTTTTATATTTTATTTGGTTTTATTTTATTTTTATTTATTTTATTTTATTTTTAATTTTTTTCATTTTATTTTATTCTTTCAACATTATTTTGTTTTTTTTTTTTATTTTATTTTATTTTTTTTCATATAATTTTATTTAATTTATTACATTTTATTTTCTTTTATTTTATGTTATTTTATTTTATTTTATTTTATTTTATTTTATTTTATTTTATTTTATTTTATTTTATTTTATTTTATTTTATTTTATTTTATTTTATTTTATTTTATTTTATTTTATTTTATTTTATTTTATTTTATTTTATTTTATTTTATTTTATTTTATTTTATTTTATTTTATTTTATTTTATTTTATTTTATATTATTTTATTTTATTTTATTTTATTTTATTTTATTTTATTTTATTTTATTTTATTTTATTTTATTTTATTTTATTTTATTTTATTTTATTTTATTTTATTTTATTTTATTTTATTTTATTTTATTTTATTTTATTTTATTTTATTTTATTTTATTTTGTTTTATTTTATTTTATTTTATTTTATTTTATTTTATTTTATTTTATTTTATTTTATTTTATTTTATTTTATTTTATTTTGTTTGATTTTATTTTATTTTATATTATTGTAGTTTATTCTTCTCTTTTATATTTCATTGTATTTTATATTATTTATTTATTTTATTTTAATTAATTTATTTTTTATATTATTATTTTTGTTATTTTATTTTATTTTATATTTTGTTTTATATTGTTTAACTTTTTTTTGTGTCATATTTAATTTTTTTTATTTTTTGTCTTAGTTTAATTAGGTTTATTTAATTTTCTCTTACGTTTCTTTGCTTAAAGCTTGATACAAAAAGTGAAGTCGGTCATATGCAAGAATATACTCGTATGCTCTAAAATATGTGCATATGTCAGATATAATATCAAATTTATTCAGAGTTTTGTAAATATATTGCAATTAAACCTTTTCACTTTCTTTCTTAGCTGCAACGCCTGCGATAGTCTCTTCCCATCGCTAATGATACTCGAACACCACAAAGAGGAATTCGAACACTGGAGTGATGATGAGGTCAGTCGACGCGCATGTTGTCGTCGAAATCGAGGTGATGATTACTTTACCGACACAGATTCCTTTACCAGCGAAGCAGAAAGTGAAGATCTGGAGAGGCTATTGTAAGGCAGATCCAGGAAGAAAGCTTTAAATGCAGGCATAACAGCTTAAAAAATGTAAATTTGTAGAAAACGTAATCAAGAAGAGACGCAAAACAAAACAACTATGTACACGTATATGCAGTGTAACGAAGTGATGGCAAATCCAAGGCAGCTTACAATACAAGGAAATGCACCCATGCTACAAATATCCTTAAATATATACACTAGTAGCTATAAAATATTCAAATGTAAATACTTGCATCCCTATTTGTGAGATAACAGATAAGTCACAGACGAAAACAGTCTAGATATATAAATTTTTTGAATACACACATGCAGATATACACAGAAATTGTTACATTTCGTATAAGTTTCATGTGCATCTCTAGAAATAATTTATAAAAATATATATGTATTTAAGTGTGTAAAAGCTAGCACAATTTATTATCAAAATAACATGTTTAAAGTGCATATTTTTTATACCCAACCTTATATGAAATACAGGAAATGTACAACCCTTTCGTAAAAAAAAACTAAATACATACAAACAAATGCAACCAAATAAGAAATAAATTCCAAAACAAAGTAACGAAAGATGAAAGAATTTTTCAATAAATTTTCAACATATAAGCATCTAGTTGTACCATATCTGTATATAAGTTTAACTTAGAATACATAAACATTAAGGTGAGCTTGAAGTGCTTGAAAAATTTTGTTGTTTGAAATTTAATATATTTATATTGACTACAGCAAGACAGATTGCAAAGCAGCATTTCTTTAAGTAATATTTTTGTTTCGAAATAAATTTGTTTTAAACAGTGCATTCGAAGCTCGTAAAACAAAACATTTTTTTTATCTAATAGTAAATAGGTGATTATTGTTTTTAATGTGAAAGATCCTTAATTCATATCAAATGCATTAAATTTTATTGCTTTTTAATTTGCGTTGTAACCATTTTTTCGGATAATCCTAATGTAAATGTTATAACTGCATGCATTATGCTAAATAAATTGTAAAAAGTTTCTAACAATATGCAGAGTAAGAAGAAAAATATATAAAAAAAAATTAATATATTAGTAAGTTTAGAGAGAATATATATAATTGGCGCTTGGTAACCGCTGAAGCGATTTTCCGCCGAGCTCCTCCTCTATAGATTCTACTTCAAAAATACGATATACGATGCATAAAAACTGAGTATATAAATAAATGTATAAATTTTTGTGACTAATAAAAAAACACACATGTATACCTGTTATCTCTGTACAATTTATTAACAATCCCAAACCATATCAAATTTTATAATTTTTAATAATGTTTTGTAAAAGTTTTTTAAAATGAAAGAATTATGATATTAATTAACGAATAAAATTGAAACAACTAAGCCCTTTAAAGAGAAAACTTAAACGAGGTATTATGCAATAATTTCTTACTCTTTTAAAGTACTCATACTTGTTAATGTATATATACGAGTATACAGACACACTCACAAGTAACAAATATTTATCTTTGAGTTTAAAAATTCCATTCATATATTTATTAGGAAAATGTTGTTAAATATAAATAATGTAAGGTATTCTCATTTTGTGTATAAAAAATTTTTATTTCTTTACAATTTTCATTTTTTTTTACTTTTAATTAAAAGTATTGGTTTGCTTCAATGAACATTGCTGTTGCTCAGATAGCTCCATAACTCTTTTCTTTAAGAAAAAATGGCTGAAATGCGTTTAACTACTTTCGTTTTGCAAACAGAAGTTTTTCGAAGTGTCGAATGCAGCTCTTTCTTCCTTAACCGAGAGAGCAGCATCTTCATCCACTGAAAAAAAATGTGGAAAACTCAAATTGGTAATGTCCACTAGGGGTACTACTGTGGTTCGTCAATATCCATAATTATAGGAAGTTTTTCCTAATCTTCTTTTATAAAACCGTATTATTGAAACAGTTAGTAATCGTTAGGTCTATTACAGGTTTCCTAACCAATAAATAAAATAACCGTCAGAACCGTTCTCCGTCAACAATTTCATTGCGATAGCATATCAATGGCAAAGGAAGAATGGTTGCAATAAAGAAGTTTTATTCGACAGAAGGAAGTAAAGTTCTACGTTGGACTTTGTAAGAGGGCTACTGTGTGCAATTGTCTAAAAAGAGTAAAATTTTTCGCTTTTATCGCTGTATGTTGTTAAAAACATTCTGTCATCATTTAATCTTTGTTTTTTGTTAGCGAGATAATCAGTAGGAAACGTTATCACCATCGTAGAGGTCTACAAGTATGGAAAGCGCCATTTTGTTTGTTTACATTGGAAAACAGCTGAGATCACCTGATTTCTAAATCATTTTCATTAATTCCTTTTCTTCGACATTTCGTATTTGAACTTCCTTCGTTCCATCATGATTCGCTATCAGATTCCTTACTCTCCTTTTTGGTACGACATTTCCTTATTGGTTGATTCTTTCATTGTCTGCGTATTTATTCTGCAAATCCTTCATTCCAATTATGTTCGCATCATCTAGTTTGCCTGTCAACTTGGCCGCAGCCATTATGATTTTATATTTGACAGGCAAACCCCGAGATTGACAGGCAAACGAGAGTTGACAGATTTCTACAAATTTCACAAGATTCCATACTTGTAAACCTCTACGATGGTTATCACTCTTTCGAAACTTTGTGATTTCATTGCATTTTCTATTACTAATAGTTTCAGTTTTTGCGGATTTTCGACACAAAATTTCTCATCCGAACTAAGCGTTTGTAATCTTCTATAAAACATTGAACTTCACGCTTTTTCCCAGGATTTTTTACTTAAATTTAAATATGGGTCGTATATATGGTATTGTGATTCGATCTGGCCAGTTCCGTCCAAAGATTATTTATATACAACAGTTCACACATTAAGACCGGAAAGTTTCCAGGAAATTGTCATTTAAACTGCTCCGCTTAATATTTTTCAGGACTGTTTTTTTTTGGTAAGTTGATAGCACTGTCCTTAATTACTATGTTGAAAATGATCTATCACCAGTTTGTTTGCAGCATCTGTTGAAATCAGTCGACCTCATTTTCTTTTATGGCCTCAATCGAGTCGAAACGAGTTCCACGGAGTGGGAACTAGAGTTTTGGAAATAGAAACAGTTGCATGGTATGATCGATGGTATTGAACGAGTTTTTGGTCTTAAAATCGTTCACAACTACAACCCAGTGTGATGACGTATTATCGTCATGAAAGTTCCCGGAAACTGTCGGCCCACAATTTCGGCCGTTTATAACGGATGTTTTCGTAATACTCGTTAATAATAATAATACTCTTTTTTGACCGTCTGTCCCGTTGTTACGAATTCATGATGAACCAAATCTCGAATATAGAAAAAAAACAATTTCCGGAAAGTTTCTGGCCTTGATGTACGTGTATGTTTACTTACCTAAAAAAAAACTCCATAATCGAATAAGCAAAGCACACGAAATTTCCAAAATTCACAATTCAGATTTTCTTTGGTATAGACCTTGTATGTATATGCTTGTAAGGCATCTTTTAAGCATTGATGTAAAAGTTTTAATATCTCCTATATTCTCTCCTGTTGAAAATTGAAAGTTCTTCTCTCTTTAGCATATTTCGATATGTAATATAATGCAAAAATTCCTTTCAACGAGAACATACATATGTAGGTATGTATATCCAGCAATATTGTGAAAATATTTGTAAATATTTAATGAACTCAAAGATTGTAAACAAGAATGCATACAATTGTATCAATAAACATAAGTATTTTGTATGTAAATATATGTGTGTACATATGTATGTAGCCAACTATTCAGCAATAGTATGAGCTTCTGTATTAAAATGAATATGTATCTTTGTTATAAATATTGGAAGTATTGTATTTATATTATTATTCACAAGAAACAAAGCAACTGAATTATTTGAATAAAATTGTATGTAAATACATACATATGTTATATACATGTATTGTATTAATAAATAAAATTTAGTTTATATATTATAAGTCTTGTGTGTGCATGGATTTATTTCATTGAAATATCATTTAACAAAATAAAACTGTGTAAATAAATAAATGGTATAATCAAGTTTACTTCAGAAGTACAGATTGACATAAATAAAAAATGATAAAAATAAATGAATTTATTGAAAAACGAAATGTGTTAAGCATTTCAATTAATTTTATTGGTCGGATAAAAGAAATACATATATTTTAAAGTAATTGAAAGAATCCGTGCTTTTATTCCTTTAAACCCAAGATAGTTATCAGGCTGCTGTTATTTACATTGAATGCAACAAAACACATTACAGCGCTTATTATTCTTCAAACTCTTTTGTCTTGTTTATTTAAGCCGTATCCCTAATCGTACTTGATTGGTAGAAAGCAATCACATGAATGGTACCAGATGTTCCATAAGTCAGTCACCTTGACGCCTTCTTCTTCTTTATTGGTGAATGCGTAGGATCCGTTCCATCTCTTTGCTGCTGGGCGCCAGTTGGAGGCCTTCCTCTATCTTTGCTACTACATACGTGTAGAACACTTTTAAGCCTGGAGTGATTTTCACATGGCCTCTGGTCTGTCCCTTCATTTGCTAAACCACATTCTCTTAAAGCCTCCTTAGGCCGACTAATCAGATGCCTTTGCATCATATGGTTTCGTCAAGAGAGGGTTTTACTTTCAATTTTGCGTTGAATTTCAAGGATGTCATTGTTATTGGTATTATTTCTGGTCCCTAGATAGACGATATTATTTACATCCTCGACATATAAAGGATTATGCATTGTCTATTAACCTTTGCAACTTCTATTATTTTCTCCAGCATCAAATTAAGGAAATCACACAATAAAGAGTTACCCTGTCTGGAACCTCGTTTAGTACCTGAGAGGTCCTTCCCAATTCTTTCTGCGCTCCTGGTGTTGTCCTGCACATACCGTATAGGTTTCTCGAGTATACCAAACTCCGACAAATCGATGAAAAGCTTATGCCGTTTCTTCTTTCACAGGTCTTTTCCAAGATTTGTCGCATGGTGAAGAGCTCATCAATCACCGATGCCCGGAGCATGTTAAATTTATGGAGTGAACACTTATTACGCCTGCTAAATAGCAGTGAAAATGGATAGTGAACCCGAAACCCCAATCGATGATGATGGAAAAGACTTTTCATTACCAGACCATGAAGAAGTTCGAATAGCAAACGCCGCTTAAAAAACAGCAAAGCGGCTGGGGTTGGCAGCCTACCGGCAGAACTATTCAAAAATGGTGGTGAAGAGCTGACAAGGTGCATGCATCAGCTACTTTGCAGAATATGGTCGGACGAAAGCATGCCCGACGATCGGAATTTAAGTGTGCTCTGCCCTTAATATCACCTATAAGGTCCTGTCGAGCGTATTGTGTGAAAGACTAATGCCCACCGTGAACAAATTGATTGAACCTTATCAATGTGGCTTTAAGCCCGGTAAGACAACCATTGACCAGATATTCACCATGCGCCAAATCTGCTATTGACATTTTTGGCCTCAACAACCGCTCCGTGAGTTCTGCTTTCTCCAGGCTGGATAAGGAAGCGAAGAATATGGGTCTGGTAGTGAGCGAGGGCAAAACGAAATATCTCCTGTCATCACACAAACAGTCATCGCATTCGCGACTTGGCTCCCATGTCACTGTTGACAGTAATAACTTCGAGGTCGTAGATAATTTCACCTATCTAGGAACCAGCATCAACACCAAAAATACGGTCAGCCATGAAATCCAGCGAAGAATCACTCTTGCCAACAGATGCTACTTTGGACTGAGTAGGCAATTGAAAAGTAAAGTCCTGTCCCGAGGGACGAAAACCAAACCGTTCAAGTCCTCCATCGTTCCCGCACTTTTATATGGTGCGGAAACATGGACGATGACAACATCTGATGAGTCGGAGTTAGGAGTTTTCGAGAGAAAAGTTTGGCAAAGGCGAATATTGCAGACTATTAAACGATGAGCTGTACGAGTTATACGACGACATGTAGTCCGGATGGATACGAATGCTCCAGCTGTGAAAGTTTTCGATGCAGTACCCACCGTTGGAAGCATAGGAAGAGGAGGACATACACTCCGTTGGAAAGACCAGGTAGAAAAGGACCTGGCTGTTCTTGATAATTCCAAGGGGTGCCAAACAGCGAAAAGGAGAAACGAATAGCGCAATGTTGTTAACTCAGCTATAATCGCTTAAGCAGTGTCTACGCCAATAAAGTACGTAAGTAATTCCCGCGGCTTTCTGTGGATTGGCCAGCAATTCACAGGCAATGTTTCAATAGCTATGGCGGTTCGCAATCAACTTCAGCCGATTTGTAGTTCTTTAAAAGGGCAATCGCTCTTTGAATCTCGTCATAGTCGGACAATGCAATTCCTTTTCCATCATCTTCGGTTGGGTTACGGATTCACCATCTCTGAGTGTTGCACTTTCACTGCCATTCAGCAAGCTGGAGAAGTGTTCCTTCCATTCAGCACAGCAAGTATGCTCTGGACATCAGTCACCATATTACCATCTTGTATAGACTCCGGTTTTAAAACCTTCTGTGAGTCACCGCATCTTTTCATAGATTTTGTTTTTCATTACACTTCTCGGCCAGCTTCTCAAGCTCTTCATACTTACGTATTTCAGCTTCTTCCTTTTTTATGTTTAAATGCGTCTGCCCCCCTCTTCAGCACTCGGTATCTAACCCACTTCTCATATGTTATGGTCGATTGCAAGGTTACGAGTTAGACAGCTTCTTTTTTCTCCACTGCAGTTCGACATTACTCATCGTACCAGTTTTTTTTTAACACTGCTGATAACAAAGAGTCCAGAGGTCCTCTATATCGAGTTTCTGATTTGTGCTCCCTGAGAATAGGTGTGCCGAGTAGAAAACCGTTATTCTATCTGTTTGATTTTAACTTATCTGCGTTGAAGTTAGCTTTCTTATGTTTGTTGATGGACGTTCAGTGATGCACAGAAGCGGGTGCATGGCTTCGCTGCAACAAGATAGTGACCCAAGGCGATGTTAAGTTCACGGATCGGACTGAAATCGGTCAGCCTCAACACATTTGGTGATGTTTTGTCAAGGAGAATTTTTGGCAACAAGAAAAAGAATACCACTCCTCTTTCCGGGTTGTGGGCCAGAGACCGAGCTATTGTAAAAAATATTTTAGTTATTATTCAATTTACATGAAATTCGGTTTATAAAAGGCTTATTGCGAAAAATCAAAATAAACGTTATTTTTACTTGAATTTTTTTTTGCGGTAATATAATCAATCTTTTTGAAAAAAAATCCCTAATCAAGGCTTGTTTTAGTTAATTTTTTCGATGATATGACTAAATGGAATTCTTTTGTTTTCTGGAAATGAACCGGAGACCTGAGACCAAGTTCATTTCTTATATGGAGGGCGATTAGTACATTTTATGCTAGCTATGAGGCATTCATATTAACATTTGCTTAAGAGGCTTGACCGAAGAAAATACCTGCACTTAGAAATAAGTAATTAGTTCAATAATACAGCTTTTTTCACTAAAAGGAATACGTTGTCCTGATCAATATCATTCGGTTCCGGCCAAAAAAAATATTAATCATATCTCGATGGATTGCGCCATTCATTTCCGAAAAAAAGGTAAAATGATCCCCTTAGACCATAAGCCGCACCAAAAACAGTCATATTGAGTTGCCACAAAAGAAATCGGCGATTTTTCAAATAGACGGGGTTGACAATTTTTTGAACAGCTTGTGACTATTTAATTGTATTTTTCTTTTGACAGTTATAAGCCGTCACCTTTAGCTTGTAATAGAAAAAAAAGTACGCGTAATTTTGTTAATATTTGTTTGTTTGGCGTCAGTTTGAAAATGGAGCACACAAAAGAACATTTTCGCAATATTTTACTTTATTATTTCCGTAAAGGAAAAAATGCTGCGCGCAGGTTGCTAAAAACTTGCATAATTTGTATGGTGATAAGGCCTTAAAAGAAGCACAGTGTCGAAGTTGGTTTGTCAAATTCCGTTCGGAAGATTTTTCCCTCAAAGGTAAGCCACGTTCAGGTCGGCCAAGTGAAGTTAATGATGACGATATCAAGGCTTTAATCGAATCGGATTGTCATGTAAAGGAGCGTGAGATTGGAGAGAGGTTGAGTATATCAAAATCAACCGTTCGTAATCATATACGACGTTTTGGACTGGTAAAAAAAGCTTGATATTTCCACGCTTGTGATTTGCATCTTAAACGCAATGAATATGATCCGTTTATCAAGCAAATCATAACTGGAGATGAAAACTTAATTGTCTACAATAACGTCAATCGAAAGCGAACATGGTCTAAGCATGATGAAGCGCAACAAATCACCTCAAAGTCTGATATTCACCAAAAGAAGATTACGCTGTCAGTTTGGTGGGTTTGGAAGGATGTAGTACATTTTGAGCTGCTTCCAAGGAACCAAACGATTAATTCCGATATCTACTGTGAACATCCATCAACGATCGTAAAGGTGTCATATTTCACCAGGACAATGCTAGACCGCTCACATCTATGATCACTCGCCAAAAATTGAGAGAGCTTGGCTGGGAACTGTTGATGCATCCACCATATAGATCTGACCTTACACCGTAAGAATTCCATTTGTTACGATCTTTGCAGAACTCATTAAAACTTTTGAAAATGACGAGGATATAAAATCGCATTTGGTTCAGTTTTTTGCAGTTAAAGGCCAGAAGTTCTATGACCGTGAAATAAAGTTGGCGAAACATCATCCAACAAAATGGAAAGTACATAATTGATTAAAGTTCATTATAATATTTAAAAACTGCATTAGATTCTTTTGAAAAACCGCCGGTTTCTTTTGTGGAACCCAATACATTGCGGATGGAGATGCTTCTCAACAATAAATCTTGGATTTTCAGAGCCCCAGATGCGACAGTTTTGCTTATTGACGTAGTCATTGAGGAGGAAAAAGATGTTATCATTTAAGATGATTTTTCGATGAAATTTTAATATTGAAATTTAAGAAGTTCAATGCGTTGTTGAACTACTGTCTACTACTTGTCCAATCGTAAAATTTACAGCATTAAAAGTGGCATCTACCGGAATAGCAGACTATTCAAAACGACACCTCTTATAGGAAAATCCGTGGCGAATGTATAACTCCATCTCCAAGGATTCGACAGTGTTTTGTTTTTTTGTTTTTTTTTTGGAAAGAGAGTAAAATTTAAAAAAATTTTCTATGTACTTGAAAGCTTACCAATAAATTTTACTACTAATATGATGCGACAGCGGAACTTCTCTTTCGTTAAACGCCTGAAAACTTAAGAAAATTGTGCGAACCTTCAAAATGTACTAATAAAGCGCTACGGAAAAATCACGTTTGAATATGTATGTATGCGCATGTAACTCTGCATTGCCGCCGTAAATCCGTATTGGATTTACTAATAGCAGCCTTATATCGCGCTTCATATTTGTATGTAAGATGTAAACAAGCGACCATTGAAGAAAAATTATTATATTTTTCAAATTTATTAAATAGAAATACAAAAAAAAAATGTTTAGATGCTAAAAGCTCCTCGATCTTTAGATATAAAAATCTAAATATTTACGTATTTAACTGGTCACGTGTATTCTAAAAAAAAGTAATTATATATAAATAATTATGTATAAACGTCTCATTTATGTCACAAAATTGTGGCAAAACGTTTCAAAAGCCAATATTGTGTAATAACGTTATTGGATATACTGAAAATAAAATAAAAATATTATATTCCTATTTTACTAGTCTGCATATTTTTTTCTTTTTCCCCAGACGTAAAAATAATTTCATACTTCAAGCCGTTTTCATTCTTTCTTTCTTTGATGCTTCCGACTCTACAAATTAAATTAAAAAATTAAATGAAAAAAACTGAATGAAATATTTTATTGCTAATAGTATACAGTTAATGCCAAAAATTCTAATATTGTAAACCCAGCGTTGAAATTTATATTAATTATGCATGATTAAATGAATTTGTAGACTCCAAACCGGTCTTATGCTTGTGTGAGTGTGTATGTGGGTAAGGGCTTGTTTAGTAATGAGAAAATAAATCAAAAATTCTGGTATTTATGAATTTTTCTCGTGTCAATGACTTTAGTTGAAATTCCTGAGGGGGGCGGCAAAAGTTCAAAATAAGTTTGTATGAATTAGAGCTCAAGGGCAAAGTGCAGTAAAATTTTTGGTAATTGGTTAATGAAAGTTATTTTGAATTTCAACTACTGTTTATTTTAAACTATTTATTTATGTTAAATTTATGATATTATAATCTTAGTTGAAAAGTTAGATTTCTGTTCTACACCAGGATTTTTTCGTTTGCATTCAAGTCAAAAGTACTTTATTGGAAAATATTTTGAAATTAAAAACTTTGAAAAAACTATTTCAAAAACAAAAGTGACTAAAGCAATCTTTATTCATTGAGGGCATTAAAAAATAGTTGGAAAAACTTAAATGTTTTATTTTCTGCAAATTAATCAAATATTGAATTTTGAACTTATGAAAATAAAAAGATTTGAAATCTTTATATATGTATATAAATACTATTTTTAAACAAAATATTACATTCAATTCTCTAGAATGATGACCTACTTTGTATCTCTTCAGTATTCATTTGAATACGATTAAAGTGGCAACCCTATGCGACTATTATCGGAGATAACTTCTGAGTAGGTTATAGTAGAATGCTAAACAGAACGTGTGTACAAAGTTTCAACGATTTGATTAGAGCCGTTTTCGAGATAGATTTGGTTAAATGTGCATATAGGTGAATTGCCAATTTAAAGTAATAAGATATACATACCATATATGTAAATAAATTTATAATTTTTTTTTTTTTACTTTTTAGTCCTTTCGGATATATTATTTGATTTTGAAAGGATTTATTTTAATTTTTGTTTGGCTATAATCTTTACTACATTCTTAATTTATTGTTTTTTTTTTTGTAAAGCTCCTATTTTTCACCAACTATGAAGTACATATACATATACCTATAAGGGCAAATGTATTTTTTTTTCGATTATAACGAATGTATTTTTAAAGTTTTATGCGCTAAATGTATTTTAAAAATCTAAACTCGTAAAATGAAAAAATAAATTTATTTAGTTCTAATTTCTATTCTTAAAAGAAAAAAATATCGAAATTGTTAAGGAACTGTAAGATTAACAAATGGAATTATAAAATTTAATTTCAACTAGAATTGATGAAATTTGATAAACACATTAATGATTATCTAAGGCAAAACTTTTGTGAAGTATTGTGAACTTTGAGATCGAAAAAATTCATTAATTAATTGCAAAAATATACTATTTACCAAAACATACGAGTACACGTATTTCGATTTAGGCAAACATTTTAGCAATATGATGAGAGGTGGAATAGAGTCTAGCATTTGTATTGCTTGGGATCGCTCATCATACCTTCATCATACATATATGGTACATATTAAAAGTTTAATTTAAAATATCAAATAAAATTTTTCATAACTCAATTTGGTTAAATGTTTTGTTGTGTAGTAATGTGAACTTATCAAACTACAAAAAAATATTTTTTAAACGTAATTCTTTATTACTGAATCTGCTTCAATGAACTTAAGCCGAACAGTAAGAGTAAAAATTTTAAAATTTATTTGAAATCGTGTTAGCTCGTGTTTACTCAAAGCCCTTTTCAAACTATGGAGGGAATTTCTGGATGACATGCACAAAACGTTAGCTATTGGGTTGGGATGAGATACTATGTTCAGCTCCTTTCAACTTCAGGTATAATCAGAACTATACCATATGTTTAGGTTATTACCCTTATAATTTTGGACTGGAACTTCTGTATTCTCTCAATATTAGTAGAACAGGTCTTACCCCACGGTTAAATACCATACATCAGAATCAAAAGTAATTCTAACTGGGCTAAACTCAGAGTTTTTTTTGTAAATATCATCTTAAATTGGCTACTTTTAATTTCATATGTAAAATTTTTCCATCTGTATGTCTTTTCTATATGACCCTTGTATCCAAGTGTGTGGCGAGATATTCACATCGTTTGCTTGGAATATTTAATCCATTTAATCTAAATGCAGGATATGTTTTTGGGTGTAATGTAAATGTAACGTGTTTTCACTTTTACTCATTTAATTCTCCAATTTGCTATCCATCATTCGATGAGAAAAAAAATATCATTCTTTTAGTTCCGTTTCTTATTTGCAACATAAAAAAGTATTAGATTAAAAATTACAAGATCAATGCAGCATAATCGAGATACGAATGAGGCATCGGCTAATGGCATTTGATTAACCTTTGAATACATAACATGTTCAGTCAATGGAGCCATATGAAGGACATTTTCGTGCCTGAAATTGAAGGATGTGGGTGATCTTTGGTTTCAACTAGCTATACGGCGATCGAAACAATGTATTCATTGAAGTAAACTTTTGATGAGCGCATTATCTCGAGTTGTGGGTCTGTTGCGTGGCTTCCGAGATCGTGCGACTTAACACCGCTGGACTATTTCTTGTTCGATTATATGAAGTCACTTGACTACGCAATTAAGCCCAAGGCGATCGATACCTTGGAAGAGAATATTCGGCGCACTATTGCTGAAGTGATCCGAAAATGGTACTCTCGACTCGAATTTCTTCGAGACAACCTTGGAAATAATCACTTTTCTGAAATAATTTTTAAAAAATAATGGCACATCTTAATAATTAAGCTCAATTCTTGACCATAACATTGAAACATATGCGTTTTATTTCTTCAAGAAAACCACATGTCTAAAAAACCATCCTTTATTTTTTTTAAATCGATAGCAGAATCCATCGGCCGATATCATTACCACTGTTATAGATAAATTAAAGAAAGATAATTCAAATTACTCAATAATTACTATTTTATCCAGTTTACTTGCGCTCAATCTTCTTTAGACCGATTAACAATTCCCTCCGTGTATACTTTCAAGCTTAGAAAATTTAGCATTTAAATGGTTTAATTATTATTTGATAATTTCAGCTTTTGTTTTGCATTAGAAAATCACTTATGTGTGTCGATTCCGTTGCTATTAAGAATTAACGATGAAATAATTTCAAGAATAATGAATGTTGGGAATTTCTTCAATACAAGTTTTTGACCGGTCTCCAGTGGATCTGCCTTAACCATGACAGCAAGTGTGCTTAGCTACAAAAAAAAAAAAAAAAAAAATAAAAATAAATAAAAAAATACTAAATATTCCTTAATGTACGCTGTATTCATCTATACATGCGTATACATATACCTATATATATATATATGCTTGTATGATGAAAATTTGTTAGTAGGTGTACGCTTTGGTGCTGGTTCTTGTCGCCTATTTGCATAAAATTCATAAATGTTTGCATAAATTAAGCTCATATGCTTTACAAGCGTTGCGACACAAGTAAATTAGGGACTTAAGTAATACGGTTATGAGTGCGAGAAATTCAAATTAATTTAAAATCAATTTTCACAGTTTTTGTTTTTACATTTTTTTTTGCTGCTTGCTAGACAGCGTCTGTTTTGCCGGCATTGTTAATTTTTTATTTAATTTTTTTTTTTTTAATATGGATTCTCGTCTTAAGCCCATCGCAGACGTGAACTGGTAATTCAAGAATTTTGCCGGCAAGCGCGTCCGCCTTGACTTACTTTGATATAAAACAGCAGATCAAGGGAATTAGAGCGTATTTTGTACAAAGTTGCTAAATTGTAAAGAACTAACGGCACTATAATGTTCCGCTATTGTGTGGTAAGATAAAAACTTTTCTTTTAAAATTAAATATTAACACCAAATTTCACATTAAGAATTTCTCATTATTACCTTTTCATTTTTACTTTGCAGTGCTTCAGTCTCTTGGCCCTTGCCGCAGCTCAAAGTGGGGGCTACAATTACGCCAGCGCAAGCGCACCTGAACCACAAGTGTATGTTGCACCACCTGGGCCAGCACCAGTCGTGCTTTCCGTCGCACCAGAATCAGAATACGCTGCCACGCCAGTAGCAGCCGCCTCCCAGCAATACAGCCAACAAGCTGCGCCCGTTTACCGTAAGGACTTTTACTACTTCAGCGCACCGAAAGAGACTGTTGCTCAACGGCCCGTTGCACAAGCTTCACAGCCCGTACCCACAGTAGTGAAGAAACACTTGAATGTGATATTCATTCAGACACCTGAGAGCACTAGCAGAAAATCTCACTACCAACCTGTGCATAACGCTGTGCCACATGTCAGCGAAGAAACGAAGACACACATTTATGTGCTCAATAAGGCACCCAGTCGCAGTGCACCAAGTCCAGCTGCGTCTCAGCAACACGTCACTACATACAAATCCCATCAACCGGAAGTGCATCACCTCAAGTACAACACACCAGCTGAGGCGCAACAACTGCAGCAACAGATTGTGCAGCAGTATGGTGGGGGAAATGTGATCGAAATCGGCGGTCATGAGGCTGCGTCTAATGTAAATAGGCAATACCTCGCGCCAGCAGCCTCCAACGTGAATAATCAGTATTTGGCGCCCGCCCCTTCCAATGTGAATAGCCAATACCTAGCACCCGCTGCTTCTAACGTGAATAGTGAACTAATTGCACCAGCTGCTTCCAATGTCAACAATCAATACCTCGCACCAGCTGTGGAAGCTGCTGCTGCCTCCGCACCTGAGCCATCGAATGCCTATATTCCGCCAAGTCGATTCTTCAAACACTAAAGCAAATGGCTAAATGCTCAGTTGTTATTGTGTTTACTAGATTTAAATCCATTTTTGTGTTATTTATTTTTGAATAATACTAATTCTTCGTGAGAAACATTTTTTTTTTAGTTTGTGTGTAGTGTACATCAGTTTGTTTTGCAAAATGAGTGTAAATAAATATGAATGTATAAAATAGTTTAAATTTTTTGTAAACGTAAACTTTTCCGCATCTGCATCAAATCTTCCAAGCAATTGAACCCACTTCTCGGTCACTACTAGACTCATATCCTTGGCTCCCTTATCCAGTCTGGAGAAAGCAGAATACAAGGAGCGGTTGTTGAAGCCAATAATGTTGATTTCACCGACTTACACCAGCAGTTGTACGTTCTTATAGAAGATTGTAAATTCTCTATTCAGCTCTGCAGCTCGTATTATTTGGTATCGAACGTCTTGGTGTAGTCCGATTCTGACTGAGCTTTTGATGTTACTTAACGTCAATTGAGCCGTATATATTTCGCTCTTCATAAAAAATCCACCAGCCGTTCAGTGCTGCCTTAGGAAAACCTGTGATGCCTCTATTTGTTGGAAAAAACCACAGTTATAGCAGGACTGTGGCCGAAAACCACAGCAGTATAAACATTTGTTTCTTCTTTTCGCTGTTTGGTGTTAAACGAAGACAGTTTGCTATCCAACTGATTTTTTCAACGGTGTGAAAGGCTTCATGTTCCTCTGCTCTCGCCATCGGCTACTTCTTCACAAACTTTCGGAGCTGGAATGTTTTCGTTCATCAGGGCGACGTGACCTAGCCAACATATTCACTGCAGACTGATTGTATGTTGCCATAATCCACGCTTTGCACCATAAAGTAGGGAAGGAGGGTAATTATGAGCGACTTGTAGAGTTTCGTTTTTATTCGTGGAGAGAGGACTTAACTTTTTAATCGCCTAATCAGCATTCAGTTCGTTGAAGGTAGTTTGAAGTCTTCACACAAAATGCCAAAAACACTTTCAATGCGACATTAAGAAAGACAATCTTACCCCAGGCATACTTTTGTCCGACCACATGCTGCTGTTGCTTGCTATACCTTTCCAGTTCTTTGCGCAATACTTCAATAGCCCCGTCAGTAAGCCAGTAAGTTATTGTCTGTTGACGCATCATCTATTCCATGAATATCGATTTGGCACGGCACATTATCCAATGGAAAATATATTTGAGCCTTTCAAATTCTCGGCATCTCGACACATCTTGCTTCTCTTTTCAGCTCTTGGTTTCCATCCCGCATTACACATATTGTTTTTTATCGTATCAATTCATCTTTCGGTATTGTAGAAAACCATTGCGTTCCATAGTTTTCTTATATAGAGGGCAGGACTGCAAATCTGCAAAAGAATATTCGTCAGAGTTAAACTTCGAATCTCGCAGAGAAAGCATGTCTAAAATACTTGAGTTCTGCTTTCCATGTTTTACAATAACGTTGATGAACTTTTCCGCCCTAACGTAGTCAGTCCAATTAGGAATATCTCATCGTGGGGGCTGAATTTTCTGATCGAATATGTCTTATCTCGTGACACTGATAGCGCTCGTATGTACATGCTACGCTTCTTTCTGGTTGGCGGTCATGACAGCAATTCTTTTTGTAAGGATGTTAACCAGCCGGTCAGTGGCACCGTCTCAATTAAGGAACCCGATATTTCAGATCGTCAAAAACCTTAACATGTTTACAGGGGCCATCATTGGAATCGCAAGTTCTCATTTGTAGCTTTCCGTTTTGCTTCGTTGATGGGCTTATTCTATAGTAGTTCGATCTAGCCGGTTCCGACAAATGAACATTTGAATGTAACAGAGCATCTGTGTACTAAGGTTGGTTGAAACATCTCAAAAACTAAGTTTGCGTACCAATAGGCGGACATGGCTACATAAACTCCACACGCCATTCACATCATATCGGTATACTTTTGATGAATCCTACTCTTCTCGTTTTGGTAATTTTAACACTGCTTACGCGATTATAGCCGAATATATAACACTAAGCTATTCATTCCTTTTTCTCACTGCTTGGTGCCAATTGGAGATACCAAGTACACCCAGATCCTTCTCTACATGGCCTTTCCAACGGAGTGGAGGTCTTCTTCTTCCTCTGCTTCCACCGGCAGGTACTGAATCGAAAACTTTCAAAGCTAGAGTATTCTTATCCATGCGGACCATATTACCTAGCCGCTGTTTTTTGATTCGCTGAACTATGTCATTCTCATATCTCATACAGCTCATCGTTTCATCGTCTGCGATATTCGCCGCTGCCAACTCAAAGAGGACCATAAATCTTACGCAAAACTTTTCTCTCGAAAACTCCTAACGCCGACTCATCAGATGTTGTCATCGTTCATGCCTCCGCACCATATAGTAGTACGGGAGCGATAAGCGACTTGTAGAGTTTGGTTTTCGTTCGTCGAGAGAGAACTTTACTTTCCAATAGCCTACTCAGTCCAAAGTAGCACCATTGGCAAGACTGATTCTGCGTTGGACTTTCAAGCTGATATTGTTGTTGGCGTTAATACTGGTTCCAAGATAGACGAAGTTATCAACGACTTCAAACTTATGACTATCAACTGTGACTTGGAAGCCGAGTCGCGAACGCGAAGACTGTTTTTGTGATGGCAGAAGATATTTGGTCTTTCCCTCGTTCACTACCAGATCCATATCCGTCGCTTCCTTATCCAGTAGAACTCAAGGTTATCCAATAAGTTGTATTTTGATGTACAAAGAAAAATAACATTATGTGAGAAAAATTATGGGATGTTTATTTCAAAGTAAAGAGGAAGATTTGCAATTAATAATAGCTTCACGAATTTCATTTTTCAGGCCTTAAATCGTTGGCCTGTTAGCGGAGATCTTATCTTTCCCGTGGACCCAAAGGAAGAAGTCGCAAGGTGTTAAGTCACAAGATCTCGGTGACCAATTGCGATCACCTCATCGAGAGGTTTTGTTACTTGTGTGGCACGTAACGCCGTTTTATTGAAAGTAAAGGTGGTCCAGGTCAATTCCGTCCAATGCCGGCCATAAAAAATCTTTAACCGTAACTGTTACTACAGCCTCATTTTCGAAAAAGTAAGGTCCATTGACCCCGCCGCATCGAACAGTTACAGATGGAGAGACTTTTCAACAATAAATCTTGAGCCTTTTCGGCCCCAGATGCGACAGTTTTGCTTATTGACGTAGTCTTCGAGGTGGATAAGGGTTTCATCAGTCAAGATGGTTTTTCACTTTTATAGTGAATTTTAATAATTTCAACGCGTTATTGTCGATTAAAAATACGTTTTGTCCTACTATTGAAATATGTAAAACTATTCGATGACTTACTCTTTCCTAATTTTAACATTCAAACATACGAATTTATAAAAATTAAATTCATTTATCTCACATTTTCGTTGAAATAGCAACCGATGCGCTAAAGTAAATGTCTCTTAATTCTATTGCTAAAATCTAACAACTTTTTCAACAGCTAAATGACTCACCTTTTACCCAAACTTGGCGAGCACATCAGCGCAATGCTTTTCATTCATGATAAACTCACAATAGCTTGGTAGTAGCGCATAAAGCTGTTACAGCTTACAGGTTGGTACAAAAACAGGTTAATAGTCCTCTATGGAAACACCCTGTTTAGAGGTATAGGCTTTATTTCGCTTTAACACAAATTATCAAGATACTAATTTTATATGTAAATATGTAAATATGTAAATAAATGCGCACACCTATCAGCTGAAACGATTGCATACATATCAGCTTTAGAAAAAATCACAGATAAGATAAGGCAATTAACAAATATGGCAACATTTTCCAATAATGCGGTAAATTTAGCTACATATTACGATAGCGTAAAACAAATATATAGGTATATATGAGTCATAATTTTTAAATTACATAAACAAGCATTTAGATGTAATTGCTATTTATGTGTCTGCATATACGTTTACGTACATATATACTATCGGAGAAGAGCGCGTGGTAACAATAGCGAGTATCGTATTTGACCATTTTCATTAAATGCAAATTTTTGTAAAATCTAATTTCACTAAGAAGCACTCTACTTTGTTTATTTATTCTGAATGTTGCTATGGCAAAGAAGCGAACGAAATATACAGACATCAAAGCACTCATGCCCTATAAAAGTCTTTCGTAAATAATAAATACATTGAGCAAAATTTGCATTTTTTTTATTATTGAAATTACCTAATAATTGCTAAACAGGTTTGAAAGAAACAAAAAAATAGAAAAATTGAATTACTTTTACTTTTTTATTATGGCTTGCACACAGCTATATTTTATATAGTTACTTTTTACTTTTGTTTATATGAACGAACAATTCATGCTTCAACAAAATAAACAATATAAGCAAAAATAAAAATAAAATAAAGTAAAATAAAATAAAACAATATAAAATAAAATAAAATAAAATAAAATAAAATAAAATAAAATAAAATAAAATAAAATAAAATAAAATAAAATAAAATAAAATAAAATAAAATAAAATAAAATAAACTAAAATAAAATAAAATAAAATAAATTAAATGAAATAAAATTAAATTAAATTAAATTAAATTAAATTAAATTAAATTAAATAAAATGAACTAAAATAAAATAAAATAAAATAAAATTAAATAAAATGAACTAAAATAAAATAAAATAAAATAAAATAAAATAAAATGAAATAACAAAAATAATAATAAAAAAAAATAAATTAATTAAAATAAAATAAATAAATAAAATAAAATAAAATAAAATAATATAATATAGAATAATAAAAAATAAAATAAAATAAAATAAAATAAAATAAAAAATAAAATAAAATAAAATAAAGTAAAATAAAATAAAATAGAATTAAATTAAATTAAAAAAATAAAATAAAATAAAAGAAAATAAACAAAATAAAATAAAATAAAATAAAATAAAATAAAATAAAATAAAATAAAATAAAATAAAATTAAACAAAATTAAATATAATAAAATAAAATTTAAAAAATAAAATAAAATAAAATTAAATAAAATAAAATAAAATAAAAAAAATTAAATAAAATAAAATGAAATAAAATTAATTTAAATAAAATAGAGTTAAATTATATTAAATTAAAGAAATAAAATAGCATTAAATAAATAAAAAATAACATAAATAAAATAAAAAAATATAATGAAATAAAAAAATAATACATAATAAAATAAATTTAAGAAAATAAATAAAAAAAATAACTTACGTAGGTAAAGTTAAATAAAACAAAATGAAATTAAATTAAATAAAAATAGATTAAATAAAATAACATTATATAAAATAAAATAATATGAAATAAAGAAGTAAAATTAAATAAAAAAACATTATATAAAATAAAATAAAAGAATTTTTAAGTAAAAGAAAAGAATATATAATAATATAAAATAAAATAAATTGAAATGAAATGAAAAGTAATAAAAAATAAATAAAATAAAACAAAACAAAATAATGGTAATGAGCAATAAAATAAAATAAAAAATAATATTATGCTACAAAATAAAATAATAAAATTTATATGAAATAAAATAAAAAAATTGAAATAAAATCAACTAAAATAAAACAGAAAAAATCAAATAATTTAAACCAAAAAAAAAACAAAACTAAAATAAAATAAAATAAGCTATAATAAAATAAAAAAACAAATAAAATAAAATAAGAAATAAGGTAAAGTAAAATCAAATAAAATTAAATAAAATAAAACAAAACAAAAATAATAATATAAAATAAAATAAATTAAAAAAATAAATAAAAATTTTTAACTAACATAAAATTAAATAAAACTAAATAAATAAAATAACATTACATATATTACAAAAAAACATAAAATAAAAAAAATAAAAAAATGTATATAAAATAAAATAAAAAAATAAAATGATATAAAAAAAGTAAGATCAAATAAAATAAAATAATAAACAATAAAATAAAATAAAAGAAATTAAATGCAACAAAATAAAATAAAATAGATTGACATAAAAAAAAATTAAAAAAATTAAAAAAAATAGAATAAAATAAAATTGAAAAAATAAAATAAAATAATATAAATTAAAATCAATTGAAATAAAATAAACTAAAGAAATAAAAAAATTAAAATAAACCAAAAATAATAAAATAGAGAAAATTAAATAAGAAATAATAAAGTAAAGTAAAATTATATAAATAAAATAAAGTAAAATAAAAATAATAGTATGAAATAAAATAATTTTAAAAATATAAATAAAGAATAAAGTAAAAAAATTAACCAACATAAAATTAAATTAAACTAAATGGAATTAAATTAAATGAAGTTAACTTGAATTAAATAAAACTAATAAAATAAAATATAAAATAAAAAGGTTAAATAAAATAAAATGGAATGAAATAGAATAAAATTACAAATAATAAATTAAAATAAAATAAAATTAAATATAATAAAATAAAACAAAACAAAATACAATAAAATTATGTGAAGTAAATTGAAATAATGTAATAAAAATTATATTAAATTAAATACAAAGGAATAGAAAAAAACTAAGGAAAATACAGTTAAATACAGAAAAATTAAATGAAAAAAATTAAAATAAAACATAATACATTAATAAATACAAACACAAGGTAAAGTAACTTAAATTTTAGAAAATGTAAAATATAATGAGCTAAATAAATATAATAAAATGGAATTAAAAGATAAATAAAATGTTTTTCTGAAGAAGTATGCACTCCAAATCGTACGAACGTTAAACATATTTTTTTTTTTTTGGTGACCATACTCGAGGGCCGAGAACTTCTGAGCGAAACCGCAAATACGTTCTTTTTATATTTTTTTTTTGCAATTTCAAAAAACCGAACTGAAAAATATTTACGGGTTTCCTTTTCACGAGGTTTTAAAAAAGTCAAAATTCGATCTTTTACTGTCTTTTGATATAAGTTATTGGAAAATAAAAATAAATAATGATTTATAAAACACATTATTGAATTTTACTTTTTTTACGTATAAGCAGTCTTTATTAAGTTGTTTTGGTGTATTATTAAAGTATAGTGGTATGGGGAAATTATTGAGTTATTTTAATTTGTATATTAGTGTTATTGTTTACTTTTAATTTTTTTCTAACGTACCAATTCATTGCTGGCTCATCTGTTTGTCTATTCTAATTTTCGTTCTTAATTGCTTTGTGCATTTTTTCTTTATTTTTTCTCTCGCATCGCATCCGTATGTTAGCTGCCGGCCTCAAGTGCTCCACTGAAATTTCAAACCTACTCACAATTAAAGATTGGATTTTAAAGTTCAAGTAAACGCGCTTAATAAAATGTGTATTAGCTTATGCCGTGCTGTTGAGGCTGTTGGCGCCAATTCAACTCGGTCTCCACGGTATTCGTCATCCATCATGCAGAAGCAGCCAACGGGCGAAAACAAGAATTCAACCAGTGGTAGAGATACATACGAACATGCATATGTGTATGTATGTAATTAAATATGTATCATAAAATTTCCAGAACACATCTGCTTCATCTGACATATTCCAGCTACTGTTAGCACCTTACCGCACACGTAGATGAATATGTTAAATATGTACATTTGTATATACATATGTAATAATTTACTAAACGTCAGAATGTAGAAGTATATAACAAACAGTACATACACATATGTATGACTTTATTTGCGCACATCTGCTTTCTTGCTTTTGGCTATTATTGTTGTTTACTTAATTATATAATATGCATATGTTGTATTATTTTATTTAAATTTGTACATTATCGCTGATGCTTTGTTGGCGCCGTGCATACATTATATAATAAAAAAAAAACACACACACATAAATAAATTTCTGACACATTTACTTGATTACTTATTTAGAACTCAGTCTGACACAACAACATATGCATACATATACCTATGCTTACTTAGAAATGCATCGAAACAATGAGCATAACTTATTTATTTAAACAATAATCTCTTCAATGCCAAACAATTGCATTTGAAACTGATAGCAGCGATTTTTTATTAATTTTTTTTTTTTTCTAATTTTGCTTCAATCTGTAACCACATACACTTGACTTCAAGGACTTCCTCATTCCTTATGCCGATATGTAATTCAGCAAAAATTACATTTCAAATAGCTTGTTGTTGTAACCGCAAAAGCATTCCCTAAATCACTCTTCGAAACAGTCGATGGCCAGACTCGATAATTGGCCTTCCGCAACGTGGAGAATATTTTACAACAAAATTACTGGTGTGAAATCTACGAAACCAAAATTAAATATATACATATTATATATCGTTGGAAAGGTGACAGTCCGAACTGTAAATCAAGCATAAAATAACTTTGATTTGAGTTGCTTAGTGAAAAGACGCATGGAAGATGAACAACGAAAAAGATCATATGCGTCATATTATGTTATACGAATTCCGCAAAGGAAAAACAGTGGGCGCTGCAACTAAAGATATTCGCGAAGTTTATTTGGACCGTGCTCCAGCACTCCGCACAGTAAAGAAATGGTTCGCGAAATTTCGTTCTGGAGATTTTAACCTCGAAGATCAACCTCGCAGTGGACGGCCTTCTGAGCTTGATGACGATGTTCTAAGGACTTTAGTTGCGAATAACTCTCGTATTTCGACGAAAGAGGTTGCCAGTGAATTGAACGTCAACAAATCAACTGCGTTTCTTCGTTTAAAAAAGGTTGGGTACACTTTGAAGCTCGATACATGGGTGCCACATCAGTTGAGTGAAAAGAACAAAGTGGACCGTATGTCAACAGCAATTTCTTTGCTTCGACGGATCAAAAACGAACCTTTTTTGGATCGGCTCGTGACTGGTGATGAAAAATGGGTCCTGTACAACAATGTTCAACGCAAAAGAACATGGAAACAGGCACACGAAGGGGCGGAACCGATGTCGAAAGGTGGATTGCATCCGATGAAGGTACTGCTGTGCATTTGGTGGGATATCCGAGGCGTGATCTATTTTGAGCTCTTGCCAGCTGGAGAAACGATCACTGCCAACAAGTATTGTCAGCAATTGGTCGAATTGAAGAAAGCAATTGATGAAAAACGTCCGATTTTGGCCAATCGCTAAGGAGTTCTTTTCCATCATGACAACGCCAGGCCACATGTTGCAAAACCGACCCTGGCCAAACTGAAGGAGATGAATTGGGAAATCATGCCGCATCCCCCATATTCACCCGACATTGCACCTTCTGATTATCATTTGTTTCGATCGCTGCAGAACAATTTGAATGAAAAAAAAAATTAAAAATGTGGAAGACGTCAAAAACCACCTTGACACCTTTTTCAACGAGAAACCGCGCGATTTCTATGGATCAGGCATCCGTAAATTTGTTGAACGTTGGGAGTGGATTGCCGAACATGATGGCGAATACATAATTGATTAATAAAAGCGATTTCTTCAAAAAATTTCAATTTTATTGTAGTTTGCACTTGAAATCGGGCACGAACTTATGCACTCATCCAAATAATAAAATAAATTAAAATAAAATAGAATAAAATAATATGAAATATAATAAAGTGAAATAAAATGCAATAAAATAAAATAACATTGAATTAAATTAAATAAAACTAAATTAAATTAAATAAATGAAGAAAAATTAAATTATAAAAAAATAAAATAAAATTAATTTAATTAAATTAAACTAAATGACATTAAATTAATTTAAACAATACAAAATAAAAGATAAATAAAATAACATAATTAAAAGAAAATAAAAAAATAGAGTAAATAAAATAAAACAAAATAAAAAGAAATAAAATTAAAAAAAACAAAATATTACAAAATGAAATAAAATAAAATAAATATAAATTAAATTAAATAAAATAAATAAAAATAAAGAAGGATGATATATGTTTAAAAAGAAGAAAAATAAAATACAATTAAAAATTAGATGAAATGAGTTGGAATAAAATAAAATAATTAATTTAAAATAAAATAAACTAAAATAAAACAAACTAAAATAAATAAAAATTAAAATAAATTACATTAAATATACAAAATTAATAATATAAGCAATTTTCGGCTGGAGTAGCTTAGCCAATTTGTGGTTTTGAGTCTTGATGTTTTTTCATCACACTTACTATTTATACTAAGCCGCCTCCGAACGGCTGATGGGTTTTTATGAAGTACTTCATTTCATGTCAGATATAAACTCGGAGGGGCTGACATTCCCTGGCGAGGGGCGACCGCAATTAGAAAAGTTAGTTTAATTTTTTGTTTAAATTAATTTTGTATAAATTTTTTTGATGTTAGTACGACACCGGGACTTGAACCCGAGCCTTCCGAATGGCAGTACGCAATGCTAACCGCACGGCTACTGCGACCGCGAAAAGAAAATAATTTATATAAAATCCGTTAATCTGAAAAAATACGCTAAAGATAGCAATAAAAAGTGAAACAAACAAAAATACTAGTAGAATATAAAACAGAAATGTAAATAAAATGAAATAGAAAATAAAGCAAAATCAAATAAGATAAAACAAAATAAAACTGCATTAAATAAATTTTATTAAATATTATAATTAGTTATAATAAAAAAGTAAATTAATTAAAACAAAATAAATTGATTGATAATAAATATACTATGTATATACATAAATGAAAAAAAAAAATTCTAGCGCACGCCGGAAGAACTTAAATTTCATTAATCATATACACGTATATGTATGCGGACATACGAGTATATACCTATGTGCTTATGAAACCTATTTACCAAACTGCATATATAATTGTACTATTTACATAGTTACGTGCCTTTATGCAGCTAATTATTTATATACTTATAAATATTCCAATATTGTTTTATATATTTCTTTAAAAAAAAAAATCTGAGTAGCAAAATTTTCATTAAATGCATTTTATTTATTAAACGCCATAAATCGAGTATCGAGTTGTTTAAACGAAAACAAAAAACTTGTCTGTGTGTATGAATGATGAGCCGCGAAAAATAAACAAAATAATTGAAAACAAGCAAACGTAGGCAAGTAAACGCTAGCAAGTAAACGCTGGCAAGCGAGCGGTCAACAATCTTAAAACAACATAAACACAGAAAAAAAAGAAAACGTTTGGCAAACAAACATAAAATTTTTGCAGAGAGTTTAAAGAGTAAATGTACAAGCTATTGCCGAAAATATAGTCAAACACATGCCACCTGCGATAAAGGTAATCCCACGGAGAGCCAACGTATGACTGTATCAAACGCCAAGATAAGCAAAAGGTGAGCTATTGAAAATTCCACTGAAATACCGATCGAATTGTGAACAATTACTCGTATTTTTGTGTGTGTGCGTTTGTGTGTGTGAGTATGTATAAGTAATGCAAAAAATAACAAAAAGATAAATAAAATTCGACGTGATCAACACCACAGCTCTAAGGCGTTTTGCACGAAAAAGGGGGGGGTGTAGAGGGTGGCTTGCGCTTTGGCTGATTGCTCAGCGGCGAGTGGAAATTCTATTGTGACTGTGAATATATTTTAGTTTAGTTTTTGCAGCGAAGCACGTCAGATTTGCAAACGCGTCGCGGGTTCGTGCTGAAAATGGATAATTGAAATGAAATTTCTTACGCTCGAAAGAAGACTTTAACTCTAACGTCGAGATTCCATTTGCGTGCTTACATAACAGTATTTTTTTTTTTTTTTTGTTTAAATATTCATTATGAAATTTATTGCATGGATTTTATTAGTTGCCATAAGCCAACACCAACAACTACTTGTCAACGCTCATTTGCGTCCTATCCACCCGGATTCTGATAGTGATGAGGACACCAGTGAAAAGCGGATTCTTCGCAAATTGCCACAACTGCCTTTTACTGACCGCACAGCTTTGCATCAAGGAATCTGGCAAAGACCTCATACTCACACCAGCACCGAGCGCACCTCTACCACTGAGAGTACAACTCAGATAACACTCACAACCCGCGCATACAATCTCACTGGACGGGCTTTAGATAGCAGTGATGTATACCAGCAAAACAATAGCAACTATGAAGAGGACTATCGATTTGAGAACAACGCCGGTAGAGGCAGCGGAAGCGGAAGCGGTGTGCACGACCACCAGCCTGACGTTGCAAATTACACAGCACTCGAACGCAATGTCACCGATAAACCCGCAGTATCATATTGTCTACCGGAAGTTTTCGAACACGATTACATCATAGTTGAGAATCACACAGAACCAAACACAAATATTTGGAAGCGTGCACGCATCGGTGAACGCGCCGGTCTGAAGGAAGTATGTCTAATGCCGAACGGATTGCCGCTAACGCGCTTATGCCGGTACAATCGGCAACTACGCTCCGCCGAGTGGGAGGATATCAGCAACTGGTCGCGCATCACCTGCATGCGTCAAACACGTGAATGTATACTAAGCGATAAACTAAATAAACTGCATGAAACACTCTTAGAGGGACAGCTGCTGCAAGTGGGTGCCACGGAACGTAGCCGTGTGACGGGCGAATTGTATACAATGTTGCGTGAGAAGAACTTTAAATTACTACCCGCTGATGTACACTTGACATCACAGATTCTGCACGAGGTGGCCATTACCGCACAAGATCCCGAGGTATCGCCGGATATGGTGCGTATATGTGATCGGCTGATGACGAGCGATGAACACGTACTGCGTATATCGGCTAATTTGAATGCAACCAATTCGATTCTGGAAACTTTTGAGCAATATATGGATGCACTCTCCGTGCGTCAGGTGCCAGCGGAAAGTTGTGCGAATACGCAGACAACAACAATTGTGTCGCGTCCCAGCGAAGAATCGGAAGCAGAAGCAGATGTAGCAAGTAGTTACTCGAAAGCAGTTGAGGAAGTGCGCATGGGTCATCTAGGTGTACGTGCACATATCTCAACAAATATCAGTGTTTTCTTCATAAATCCCTTGTGCGCCAATATATCTGGCATAGCCTTGTATGCATCGAAGGTGCAGACGAGTGCGTCTGCTAATATGCCAGATGCTCTGATAAATTCTGCAGTAGCAAACTTTCGTTACCGTTTCATTTTTATGAATGAATCTGTGCGTGAGTTGATGGAGGAACCTGATCTACAAGTGGCCGGATTTTTACCGACGACCCTCTGGGAGCATGTGCGTTTGCGTATGCAGCAGAACGGTACAACGCCTGTGGTGGTATTGAAGGTGTACGGTCATGATGCTCTTTTTGTAGATCCGAAGTTGGAGCAAACAGCGAAGCCGTTTAGTAAAATTCTTTCTATTTCAATTCCGGGCTTTAAGGGTAAGTCATCAACTTTTGAGTGAAAATCATATTATACCGAAATGAGGTTTCATTTGAAAATCATGTAGAGGCGTAGACAGCTGGGGGAGGGAATTAGAAACAATGGTTTAAGTCTCTTAACGGAACAGAAAGCAAAGAACAGAGCCCGACGAAGGCTAAATATGACATGAAAAGCGAACTTAAATTTTGATTATCGAAATCCAATCTGTTGAATTAACCCAACCAACATTTGTGGGATACTCATCTTTCTATATTTTTAACGGTTCACTTCAACGTAGCTTCTTCTTATCTCACTAAAACCTTCACATGATTGCGTATAGTTTTCTCTAGATAAGATCCTCCAATCAAGCAGTTGCCTTTTTCGGAACACAAGATGAATCATAATCAGACCAAGAACAACCATTTTTATTAGCATGTGAAAGTGGCAGACAAGCGTGCATTGAGTGGGCGCAAGTGGACCAAAAACCTCGGACCTGTTCTTACATTAAGAAAAGAGATCCGTACTGACCTACATTAAGGCAGTCAACTAATTCTTAAACGGTTAGAAACCGGCCCCACCAGCACACTATTCGAGAACTTCGCTGAAACATGCGTTCCTTTGCAGACATTAAAAGACAATTCCTGGAAATACCACTCTGTGCTCAAAAATTCCTTTTTAATCATGCGCTCCTTAATCCTGAAATCAACAGCTCTTAAGTAACATTCCATTACTCCCAAAGTCTCGTTGGCTAAGATGTGAGTAATTAGAGTTAGAAAGCAAAGTCCCAAGACCAAGTCAAAAAAAAAAACGAACGATCCGATGTTTATCTGAACTGACTCAATAATAATGAATAAATTCAAATGGCCATTCTGTTAAGCTATAGTGTATTGATTTCTTATTTATTATTTCATATTACAGAGAAATTTCCGGAGCCCTTACCATTCCTACTGCGAAATCGCTTCGATTACATGGACGCCTCACTCGTAGCGCAGCCTGGCACTGGCTGTGGCTACTGGAACTACAGCACATGGGTGAATGGTGGCATACAGACGGACGTCAAAGATCTACTCACACAATCCGTTATACAATGTCGCACTGAACATTTGACTCAATTCTCATTTTTACTCGGCGGCAGCTACAAACAGGTCGACATTAGCGGCGATGTACTCATTACACCCATACATATGCGTGCATTAGATATAATATCACTCATTGGTTGCTCCCTTTCCCTGGTGGGCCTATTGTGTATTTGGGTGACAGCTGGATTGTTCAAGAGTTGGCGTACACTCGCATCCACAAAGATTCTGCTAAACCTCTGTGTGGCGCTTACTTTGCAAATGATACTCTTTGTATTCGTCAATACCGAAGATATGTCTGCAGAGCTGGTGGAGGATAGCCTGTATGTGGATTGTGTCATTTTGGGCGCCTTCATGCAGTACTCCATATTGGTGCTCTTCATGTGGATGTTGATCATAGCTATGCTACAGTTCCAACGTTATGTAACCGTAATCGGTATTGAGCGTCCGAAACGTTATATCTTAAAATCGGCCATAGTTGCTTGGGGCTTACCGCTCATACCCACTATATTGGTGGCCTGCATAAATCCCCGATCATACATACCAACAGAATATGAGATACAAGCAAGCACTGGCATATGTTATCCCAGCGGTCTGGGACTCGCGCTTGGCGTCATCGTGCCTATCACCGCCATTGTCATTGCCAATCTGACCATTTTCATTTATGTTTTCTACAGTATTTCGCATACGCTTAATCAGGCAGTGCACCGCAGTGAGAAGAAGATGATTGTAAAGCAGATTCGCTTATCGATTTTACTATTCTTCTTGCTGGGCATTTCATGGATCTTCGGCTTGTTTGCATACATGCAGGCGGGTGTGTTCTTCTCTTATCTCTTTTGTCTCACAGCCACACTGCAAGGATTTGTTTTATTTATTTATTTTGTGATTCTTGACGAAGTGCCACGTGGTGCTTGGCTCAATTTACTCCATCCGCAGCGGAAGAAGACAAGTGGCAAGCGTTCGACAGAGTTGCAATCGATTACTGCGTCTACGGGTTTGGAGAGCGGCAGAAGTGAACAGCAGAGAAATGAAAATGCGCAGTCGGCGGGACATCCAGCGATGAATGCGTGATTTTTGTATTAATAGATCATATAAATACAAATGTATACATACCTATGTACATATGTACATATGTATATGTATTAATATGTTGCACATGAGTGTAATAAATATAGACTGAGGGATTAACACCTTTATTTATACTTTCAGCAAAAACACACCAGAAATGGATACACACACACACACACATACACACACACACACATGCCAAATATTTATAATAAAAAAATATTTCATTACAATTTTTAAATCTACTTTAAGTACCTCTTAGTTTAAGGTATAAGTATCTATGAATGTGTAAAAATAGTTTAAAAATCGTTTAATTGTTTACTCACTTCATACATATGAATATAATATAATATTGAAAATAACAATTACGTCAATCTATTAGGCGAGGCGCACGCCTGAATCTACCACCCAAGAAGTCTCTCGAGGAAGCGGTATGAGCACTCTTAGGGTAAGTCTGTCGATAAGGATATCATAAGGAATCTTCTACTCCAAATTGCTTTAAATACTGTTGGGGACTAGTGCAAGGACTAGGACAGCGGACTGGACGTCAACCCAGATAAAACCGAAATGGTTCTATTTACCTGGAGGTACAAACTGACTCCTTTTAAGCCACCTAAATTAAAGGGCGTAGAGATCACCCTCTCCACCGAAGTAAAATATCCCGGCATAATCTTAGATAGCACGCTTAACTGAAGCCGGAACACGGTAGAAAGGTCAAGGACAACTATAACTGCACTTTACGCCTGCAAAACGGCGATGGGAAATAGATGGAGTATCGTGTAATGGAATTATACATCGGTAGTTAGGCCAATTCTACACTATGGCGTCACTGTTTGGTGGCCGTCACTCGATAAAATTACTTTCAGGAGCAAATTGGAGAGAGTTCAACGGTCGACTGCTATCCTGGTAACAGGAGCACTTTTATCGACTCCCTCAAAAGCCCTGTTATTTATTCTCAACATCCTTCCTCTGGACCTATTCAGTAAACTATAAGCTGCAATGCAACTCAACCTTGGAAGAATTTCAGTATAGGATACTCAAAAATATTATCTCTTGGAGAGGTGCCGAAGAAGCTGGACCACTCCACCTCATGTATGTGCTTCGAAAATCTTTTCTCCCCGAGAATCCCAAACTGACGGGAGTGGGAAACCACCAACGAGATCACGTGCAACGTGAAGAGGCAGCTATGGCCGAAGCTTGACGCGAAAAAATGAAAACATTTCATCCTTCTAGACCGATTCTTCATTAATATAACAACAGGCATAATACCCGGCCATTATTTAATGGGGTTTCACGGGAAAATAATGATTTTTGCCGCAGCTGTAGGGACAAAGAAGAGGAGTAGACTATCGAGCATTACCTCAGTCACTGTCCAGCCTTGACATCTGTGCGACTCAAGTTCCTTGGAAAACATTTCTTCCAGTGTCTCACTGAGTTAACTTCAGCGAATATTGGAAATCTCTTTGCCTTTATAAGGCACACGAAATGGTTCGATCATTTGAGCAGATGAAGGCAGAAGCCTCACCGGTATCACAATGGGCTTATTGGCCTAAGTGCGCTGGTAGCGACCAGCAGTCGCATCAATTCAACTCAACTCTCTAGGTGGGTTTAGTATGCCGAAGCAAAGACTTCGGGGTTTTTCCACCATATCCAGCTTGACTGAACGATCCCCTACTTCGCAATGAAACAGATTATGTGGAAAAATCAGTTCTACAACAAATTATTTATGCTGAGGTAAACTCCCATCACATAACGTGACGTAGCTCAGAGTCTAATGATAGGGGAACTGCTCTGGTCTATTTCTTCCACTCTAAATACGAACTCAATGTACATACATGTATGTACGTGTATGTAGGCATGCAAATTATATGAAGAATAATAAATCAAAGTTTTAGATAAAAAAATGTGTAATAGTTGTGCTGGTTGTAATGGGGTGTTTTCATGCTTCTGGGTTAGTAGTTACAGTCGCAGGAGAAAACTCAATACCTACTCTTGTGCGCCCACGTCGCGCACCCTGGAAACGTGAGTAACCCTTGTAAAAGATGCCGTGACCAACCCATGTAGAGCCCTGGGTCACGTTTAAAAGAGAGAAAGCTTCAGCGGTTCGATATAAAATTCTGTGCAAAGCCGAGATCTGGTCACCTAGCGAGGTTCTGCGGAAACCGTCACGTAGAAACCAGGTTCAATGAAAAAATTAACAACGTCTCAGTTTAAAGACCCCACTTTTTATGACGACAAATGCATTGGTAAGGTTAAAGCGTTTTAATAATTATGTTTTAAGGACATGTACCTAAAATTCCTGGTCCCTTAATTGGCAAGATGTAGCTGCCCAGCTGGTTGATGTTCTCGTAAGGATAAAGGCTGACATCAGCCTTGTCTGAGACTTTTAATGGACGGGACAATACCGGAAAAAGGACGGTAATTATGAAATTTACTACTTAGACTTTATGAAGAGTCCAAATCTGAGGCGCCATGTCCTAGCGTTCGTTCGCGGCGATGGGTGTCTCGCCACAATTCACATCAAAACGGAAGAAAACGGTTGCCTGTTAAGCGTGCCAGGTGCGCTGCCCCTACCACAATGTCAAAATTGTACTTAGGGAATTTAACTCAAGAGTGAGTTGAGATGTATTCTTGGGGTAACTATCGAAAAATGCTGTCTCCATGACAAAACATCCCCAATCGGGTTGAGACTGATCGACTTCATCGGGCACAAAATATGGTTATCTGTAGTACTTGATTCCAGCTGCAGCTGCTTGGCTGTCTGCATATCGAAGATCAAACAGATTTACAGAAAGCTTTGGGATGGAAGCACACTCTTATAGGACTCAAAGATATGATATAGTGACAAATGCTCAGAGCATACTGAGCTTATGGAGGGAATCCATATCCATCGTGCAGGAGGTGCGAACTCTATTGCCAAACCGACAACTTTGGAACATTCCGACTATGATTAATTTCGTATAGCAATTGCTTATCTGGAAACGGCGGGTGCCGATGGATTGTCGGTCGAACTATTGAAATACGTTTGTAAAAAACTGCATGCATCAGGTTCTTTGAATACAGAAACTGAATTGCTCTGCAGTCCACAAAATGATGCTACAGTCTTTTATAAGAGGATACAGTTGCTGGCGTGCGCCGGTGATTTGACATCATTGACCTGCTGGGTTCTGCTTTCTTCAGACTGGATAAAGAAAGACATCCACACCGTTTGAAGGATAAGTTGCAGAAGGTCCTGGCTGCACTTGGTGTCTCCATGTGGAACCAAATGGCAGAAAGAAGAAACGACTGGCGTGGTATTTTTAACTCTGCTATATTCACGTAAGTAAGTGATGTAAATAAGAAGAAGAAGTGGGATAATCCTAATTTCAGACAGACCTCCTGACAAGAGTCTTTTGCATATAGTATGTACATCCGCTTAAAGGTAAACATCGAAGGCTCTCAGTTTCCATAATCAACTGGACCAAAAATGAAACGTTGATGACGGCTGAGTTAAAGAAATAAAATTGAACTATGGAACCCTCGAACTCACCACAGCGAACAAAGGATGGGTTGATTGTCAGGCCGAAAGTACCATATCTTAAGGAGACACATTCACTGCTGGTTAACTTGTGCGCCAATCTATTCTAAAGATAGCTTAATAGTACGTATATGAGTTCTCTTTCTTGGTTAAATTTCCCAAATTCTCTTTTTGGTTACGTTGACTCAGATTGCTCTAAAAAGAAAAAGCTTAAGTGTGTGAAAAAGAAAATATTAACTGATAAAGTGTTGCAAACATTTTTGTGATATATAAAAAACAAAAACAAATCTGTCTTATAATCTTTGGTCGATGACTGCTTTATCATGTATGGCACATATGTGGCTATTAAATTCATTAAACTGCGTAATTTCTTATCCAAAAAAAAAAAAAATATTTTACTTTACTCTTATGACGAGGCATTTAGTCAATAACCGTCTTGTTGTAGCAAAAAAGAATCAAAATTAATAAAAGCCAACCAAAATTTAATTTTAACTCCAAATTTTGTTGCATTTCTGAATATATGCAATACATACGGACTGATGTATATTTTCCATCAAGTATATGGTATATATTTTTCTAATAACTAAACCTATTATGAAAATCTTAAAGCTCTTGCATTGTTAAATATCTTGTAAATTACCGCCCTAGTAAAAAGCTTAATAGCTTTAGAAACTCTTCAACTGAAAGCTATATTATGGCGTCGCATTTTAAGCTTATTGATGCGTACGCATGAAATGTAAGAGCGAAGACTACAACCAGAGAATGTTAATCAATATAATGTGAAGACGAAAATGTTAAGCCAAAACCGATTACTTAGCACGTACAAAACCCAATTGGAGGACCGGTCGAAAGTGAAGACACGATCCATTAAAGAAGTGGCAAAAATGCGATTTCGCACTCAAATTGCAAGAAAAAAATGCTCAACTTGCACAGTGCCATATTTAGCCATTAAGCATATACTTTTATGTAATGAATAGGGGAGCTAACAACTCTTATAAATTAGTTAACATTATTAAAAAAATGTAGGTAAATTTTGAATAAATAAAAAATTTATAAATAAATAACCAAAAAAAAAAAATTATGAAAAATCTGGATCTCGAACCTGGATGAAGCATTTCCTTGTAATAATGTTGTTATTATTTTTATCCTTATGATCACCTCCTAACAAAAGATTTCAGGCAAATTTAATAACTTAAGAAAAATCCAAAAATTTTTACAAAAAAAAAAAAAAATTGAGTTGAAACCTTAATAATGTAAGTTTTTTGGAAACTCAAACAGAATGGTTAAAATCCTGTAATATTATATATATTTTTTTTAATTTTATTATATTTCGTTTTGTTTTATTTTATATTATTAATTTTTTAGTTTATTTTATGTTATTTTATTTTGTTTTTTATTACTTTTTATTTATTTTATTTTATTTTATTTTAGTTTTTATTATTTTGTTGTATTTCATTTTATAATTGTTTATTACATTTTATTTATTTTTTTATTTTATTTTATTTTGTTTTATTTTATTTTATTTTGTTTTATTTTATTTTATTTAATTATTTTTTATTTATTTTATTTGGCTTTATTTCTTTATTTTATTTATTGATTTTATATTATTTTATTCTGTTATATTTAATTTTATTTTTTTATCTTTTTATTTTATTTAATTTCATTTATTACAAAGACCAATAAAAAAGTAATCATCATCTAGTTGAAAATATTATATTTTTTTATTATATAATTGATTTAATTATTTATTTGTATGTGTGGGTCACTTCTACGCTGATCAAAGTCTTTCACGAAATTGGCAATATGAATGCCTCGAAGTAAGCCAAAAGCACCATTCGGATCTAAGCTCAATCACACTCAAGTTTAACCTTTAAGATTAGCCAGCAGCCGTAGAATAATAACAATGCGAAGCGAACATTTATATTTATATTTCGAACAAATCTAAATCATTTCCAGGAAACCAAGCTATTCCGTTTAGGCATACCATCCAAAATTTTAACTAATTTGTTTTTTTTTCAAAAATCGTTCCATTTCCCGTAAAGAAAATAAATTCAAAAAAGGTACCATATTATAATTTTTTCGAAAAGTTTTGTCACTGGTCCACTTTCCGATGTAAGAATAGTTTTCCTGTTTAACTAAGCGAACAGGAGATAAGAGTAATCTTCCTGTTAACCTAAGCAAGAATCCGCCTATGTACCGAATTTCAAGTGGATCGAACCATAGAGAAAACTTTCAAGAAACCTTACACACAATCTGACAATATTGAATAGGCCAATCGGTTGGTAATATTTTAAGATAAGCGCATCATTACCAGTATACATACATAAGATTTTTATATACAGCCTTGTCCAAAAGTATTAGCCACCCCACTAATTACTGAATCTTTTGTTTTAACAAGTGAAGTAATGAAATTTTATTAGAAAAAATGTGAAAATACAATGAATTAGTGATAATAACATATTAATATTTAGTAGGTCCACTCTTCGATTTAATAACGGCAGCAAGTCTCTTGGGCATGCTGCGTACAAGCTTTGCACATTCGTCCGCACTTATAGCGTACCACTCGTTAATTAAAGCATTCTTTAAGACAGTTTTTGATGTTATGCTGTGTTCCTTAATCTTGCCTTTTAAAATAGTCTACATGTGCTCAATGGGATTAAGATCTGGAGACTGTGCAGGCCAATCTAACAAAGAAAAAATTATGTTTTCATAAGATTTGTTTATGTCTTCAAAATTGCTCTTGGGTAAGAAGCTGTGCTGTTAATAATTTAAGACGATCTTAACTAAGCTTACCTCGAAGTTTGATTCATCAGACCACAAAACATTGGACCAATCTTCTTCCGTGAAATATTGGTATCGGCGAGCCCATTCCAAACGATTTTGCCTATTCTTTTCTGATAACCACGGCTTCTTTCTGGCTTTACATCCTTTTAAACATCCTTCCAGAAGTCTTCTTGCTGTTCGAGCACTAACTGGTTTACTAAATTCATCCGAAAGGGCAGCTGCAAGGTCAGAAGAAGATTTTTTGCAATCCTTGAGAGACTCGCGTATAAGTATTCGGTCGTCTCGTTTACTGGTTCGACGCTTTCTTCTTTCATTTATTATTGTGGGATTTCGTCTCCACAAATTGATAGCACATTGGATCGCGCACCGCGAAAATCCCTCCAAATTGGCAATCTCAACCTGATACTTACCTTCTTCACTTAGAACTTGAATTCTAACTCTGTCATCGTAACTAATTTCACTTTTTTTAGGCATTACGGTAAATATGAACTGTTTTTATAAGATTGGTAACTTTTCATTAAATGTAATTTACACTTTCACTTTCAAATTTTAAATGCGAAAATATTTTATGAATTTCTTAAAAATGACAATTTTTAGATTTAGCTTACACAGAGTGCTATGACTTTTAATATTACACAATTTATTCGTTTAATAAACAGTTGAACACCCATGTAAGACATTTACAAAATGAAGTGGTAACTTTGATAGCCACATTTGAGAAAACTTCTATTTTAGTGGGGTGGGGTGCCTAATACTTTTGGCCAAGGCTGTATAAATACATATACTTACACTCGTAGGTTAGTGCATGTTGTTGGTGTTACCTTATAACTTGAGAAAGGTTTCACCGAATTCATCCAAAATTATGCAGCATATTTGACTTATCGTGAAGCATAAATCAAATTTTGCGTAATGATTTTTTTGAAATTTCAAGAGTACTCAAGTCAAATTCATAATTCAACAGAGTTGCCACGTGTTTTGAAATTATTTATGTACCATATATAAACATCTGTTAATGTGTCTACGGCTGAACGCAAGGTAAATGACTATAACAAGTTTGATAAAAGGATTGTTATTCTGAATATCGTCTACGTCATCACTGACGTTCGTCAATGTTCATCGCCACTTGCATCGCTTCGTCTTTGTTTAGGTATTCTGTACAAGCAATGCAGACGAAACGTTGTAAATTGAGAAAACGCGGAAACCCTGCGCACGGGAAATTTTCTGTTTTGGGAAATTTATTTGTGAAATTATGGTTTTTCAGTTTATTGTTATATTTTTGATATTCAAATCATACATTCAAGCTGTGAAGTTTGCTTAAACCCATAAAACCGATTTTTAAATAAAGAAATGGAGTAAGAGTTGTTTTCTTCAAGCGAAAGCGAAGTACCGCCAATTAGCACTTCATCTACTCTTGGAACATCTACCCGAGAAGATTTCTCGTTTGACACTTAAGGAACTCTCTCTAAATCTGTTGACGTATTGTTGCTGCTAATGTCGCGCTGCGGTACATTGTAAATTGCAAATATAGTACCAGATTCTTCAAGAGCAGCCAATACCGTGTGCTTGTAAACCCCTCCGCCGGTTGCTCTCTTTCTTTCTTTCTGTCACAAGAATCTCAAATTGAACGCTTGTCGTTATCTGCTTTAATTTTTGTGTTACGTTGAAAGATCGTCAGTAAAATGACTCACGATAACATACGATAGAAAACGATGGCGATAACGCTGACGGGCATACCGCAACAGCGTCGTCTGATGATACTGTTGACAATGCCGTTGAACGTTACCGTATCGTTATTTTCACTGATGATGACGATATTCAGCATAAGGCCTCGGCAAAACTGTTATCGGATAAGAGAGATTTCAAAAGCCTCACGATGGAGAACTTATTAAGAAGTATTGACAGCTGTTTGAAAATTTTAATACAATTAAACTGATAAGTTAAATTAATAATATTGAGGTAGTAAACTAAAGAACAGTTTGAAGATTTGCACTGGAAAAACGTGTGCATGAGAAAGGCTTTTGTGAAAATATTTTTAAATACTTGCAAACCTGTTTGATTTAAAATATTAATTAAATTATATATGACAGTATGGTTTTGCATATTTTCATGAATGTGACTAAAGAAATTTGTCAGTAAAATATGTTTTTGATTACTTGTACCGCATGTTTGAAAAATTCAATGTACGACCAGGCGGCAGGACCGCAATGCACAATGAAGGATAATAAATTGTTCGCGGAGGATTCCTGATGGTGATTTATATACAAGTGTTCAACCATTCAGGAATGCATTGGTATTGTTTAAAAGTGATTTTAGACAAATATTCCTAAAAAAATAAACAAATTTTTCTAATTTTTGACTTGGTTCAAATCATTTAGGTTTATCTCGGTTAAGAAACTTAAGCCCTATAGGAAATGTGTTAAATTTCGAAAAATATAAAAAAAAGAATTAAAACGCCAACCACTTTCGCAGCGCAAACAATTTGTTCTAAAAGAAAATCATGAAAACGTTTAAAGACCTTTTTGAGTTAAGATGGGAAGACTTAAAATATATGCATTTTCGCATAGCGAGTGTAGATTTATAACAAACTCAAGTTAAAATAATTTATATACACAGGTCTTTTCAAAGAGTCAACCTATATATTGGTGAAAACCGCATGAAAATTCGTTTAGTAGCTTTTGAGTTAATCGCAAACAGACAGACAGAGGCGAAGGAGAATTTTGTTTTGCAATATTAAAGGATTATATATTAATATTCACATAAAAAACAATTAACAACATATTACCATCATACCTTGAAAACATATTTTTCAGCAGCTTATATATATGCACATAATTACATACATATCTGTCTAATTGTTGTTTCTATGATTTATTTATTAATCGATTTATATTTAAAAACATACAAGCCCGTACGGTTAATGCATTCAAATCCGACTATTATACATATGTATAAATGTAAGAAAAATGATCAACACCATCAACTTTCAGATGTGCGTTATAATTGTAAATACAAATAAGATGTACGTGTATGTTTGTAATTAAATAGCGTTAGCATTCACGTGCATTTCAACAACTTAATCAACAAAGCGGCTCGTTCGCTAGAACTAGGGCGGTAAGTAAACTTTGAATATAACTACATACGCACAAATGTATATACTACACGTATGTATATGAATATACGAGTATCTCACATGTATGCCTTTAACAAAGTGCTTATACCTATGTATGTACGCAGTTATTGTACTAAAACTGCATTTTGTGGTTAATGCAAATGATTTCTCATTAACAATTAACGACTTCATGAAATAATAATAATCCATGGGTGATTAAAATTGTATATCCGGTTACATGAATCAACGACTGATATTTACAATAATATTGAGGATTTAACAAAGTAATTAATACTTAACTTTTTGCTTTAATACCAATGTTTGAGATTAGCTTTAAAAATTATTTAAAAATGAAAAATAATTCTTATATAAAAATATAAGGTTCTCCAATAGGAATGAGATGTTTTCTAGGGGTGATTTTGGTCACTTTTAATATGAAATGATCTTTATTTTTTTTTTCATTGTATTCAGTAATGTTTACAATTTCATTATGGCAAGATATACGCAAAAACAACGGTTACAAACAACAACAACAACAATAACTTTGAAACGATAACCATATTTTTAAGAAAATCATCAAAAATAAACAAAACTGTCGATTCTGGTGCGAAGAAAATCCACAAATTATTCATGAACAACCATTGCATTCACTTGAATTGACAGTATGGTGTGGTTTTTGGCACAGTTAATGTTAATGGAAAGCAGTATAGATCGATGATAACCAACTTTTTGTGGTCACAATTGGGAAAGAAGTTGATCTTGACAACATTTGGTTCCAACAAGACGGGGCTACGTGTCACACAGCACTTGCAATAACCGAATTATTTCGAGAAAGGTTTGGAGATTCGAGTTTTTCAAGAATGGTCTCCAAGAAGTTGTGAATTTTTGGGGTTATTTGAAGTCATTGTGGGGTTATTTGAAGTCATTGGTCTTTAGCAATAAACCAGGCTCTCTTCAATCTTTAAAAGTCAATTATGAACATGACTTGATTTAGTAGAAAAAGTGCTAAAAAAATGGGTTCATCGAATTCGTTCTTCCAAAAGAAGTCGTGGAGGCGATTTGAATAATGTTATATTCAGAATTTAATTGTATCGATTGTACTTAAATTACATTAAATAAAACGTATTTGAACTTCTTTAACAATTAGTGTGTTTCTTTTTTCAAAAAGTAATCATATCACTCTTTTTGGAAAACCCTATATACTCCTATACGCCATTCGAGAGGACAGGCGAAGCGAGGACAGTAGCAGAATGGAAATTGAAATTCGGCTTACTCGACTCAAATATAATTGCTTGTGTTTGTAGTGCAAAAATGCCTTCAAAATGCTTTATGCCTACACGCATACAAATTTGCTCTTCGCAGAACGCGATACAAAAAATTTTTTTATGTTTGACGGTTTCTACATCAAACATATTTTATGCTATTTGAAGTAAATATCTTAAAAATGTGTATATATAAATACTGGACGCAAGTAACTGGTCAGGTTACACATACATATACAAACACACACAACTGTTTGTGTGTTAAAATACTTGAATAAAACAAATTAAAATAGTAACGAAAATATTTAAAAAGTAGTCCAACTTAATTGCCTACAAGTTATAATGCAATAACTACGAATATTTATGCAAACGTACAGATATTCTACATGCTTGAGTGCTTATATGAATTGCATATCATGTGCAATTGGACACTACACATTTAATACATTATTCGTTACAAGAAAAGGAAAATGTGAAAAGATTGTTATTCTACATATAGGGTGATCAGAGGTATACCTATAAAGGAAAGAATAGCATACTAAAAACAACAAACTGCAAAATTTTTTCGTTGAAAATTGTTTGCTCAAAGGAGTTGTATTTAAAAAATTAAAACAAAAATTAAAATTAAAATTAAAATTAAAATTAAAATTAAAATTAAAATTAAAATTAAAATTAAAATTAAAATTAAAATTAAAATTAAAATTAAAATTAAAATTAAAATTAAAATTAAAATTAAAATTAAAATTAAAATTAAAATTAAAATTAAAATTAAAATTAAAATTAAAATTAAAATTAAAATTAAAATTAAAATTAAAATTAAAATTAAAATTAAAATTAAAATTAAAATTAAAATTAAAATTAAAATTAAAATTAAAATTAAAATTAAAATTAAAATTAAAATTAAAATTAAAATTAAAATTAAAATTAAAATTAAAATTAAAATTAAAATTAAAATTAAAATTAAAATTAAAATTAAAATTAAAATTAAAATTAAAATTAAAATTAAAATTAAAATTAAAATTAAAATTAAAATTAAAATTAAAATTAAAATTAAAATTAAAATTAAAATTAAAATTAAAATTAAAATTAAAATTAAAATTAAAATTAAAATTAAAATTAAAATTAAAATTAAAATTAAAATTAAAATTAAAATTAAAATTAAAATTAAAATTAAAATTAAAATTAAAATTAAAATTAAAATTAAAATTAAAATTAAAATTAAAATTAAAATTAAAATTAAAATTAAAATTAAAATTAAAATTAAAATTAAAATTAAAATTAAAATTAAAATTAAAATTAAAATTAAAATTAAAATTAAAATTAAAATTAAAATTAAAATTAAAATTAAAATTAAAATTAAAATTAAAATTAAAATTAAAATTAAAATTAAAATTAAAATTAAAATTAAAATTAAAATTAAAATTAAAATTAAAATTAAAATTAAAATTAAAATTAAAATTAAAATTAAAATTAAAATTAAAATTAAAATTAAAATTAAAATTAAAATTAAAATTAAAATTAAAATTAAAATTAAAATTAAAATTAAAATTAAAATTAAAATTAAAATTAAAATTAAAATTAAAATTAAAATTAAAATTAAAATTAAAATTAAAATTAAAATTAAAATTAAAATTAAAATTAAAATTAAAATTAAAATTAAAATTAAAATTAAAATTAAAATTAAAATTAAAATTAAAATTAAAATTAAAATTAAAATTAAAATTAAAATTAAAATTAAAATTAAAATTAAAATTAAAATTAAAATTAAAATTAAAATTAAAATTAAAATTAAAATTAAAATTAAAATTAAAAATAAAATTAAAATTAAAATTAAAATTAAAATTAAAATTAAAATTAAAATTAAAATTAAAATTAAAATTAAAATTAAAATTAAAATTAAAATTAAAATTAAAATTAAAATTAAAATTAAAATTAAAATTAAAATTAAAATTAAAATTAAAATTAAAATTAAAATTAAAATTAAAATTAAAATTAAAATTAAAATTAAAATTAAAATTAAAATTGAAATTGAAATTGAAATTGAAATTGAAATCGAAATTGGAATTGAAATTGAAATTGAAATTGAAATTAAAATTAAAATTGAAGTTCAAATTGATATTAAAATTGAAATTGAAATTGAAATTGAAATTAAAATTGAAATTGAAATTGAAATTGAAATTGAAATTGAAATTGAAATTGAAATTGAAATTGAAATTGAAATTGAAATTGAAATTGAAATTAAAATTAAAATTATGTTTTTTCTTGTTTTACCAATAAATATTTTCCTTTTGTCACACCCTATATTTTCGCATATCGTACTTGTTACAACAAATAAAAGATAATAATAACATTGTTCTCTTTCTGTCACTTTGTAACTTATTTATATATATTATTTATTTTTTTACGGGAGGAAACTTAAGCTACCCAAGGAGTACAACTATTTCGAAATATTTGTAAAAGAAACCAGTTAGTTTGGCATAAACATTTGCAAAAGTTGATTTATTATATCTACGTAAAACATATATATACAATATACATATTATATGTACAAACTTATATAAGTACATATATGGTATATGTATTTACGTAATATAAATTTTTGATAAAAGCGTAATCTGCACCAAAATTGTATAATAATTTTTTTTAATATTATTTTATTTTCAATTACGGCATGAAAGTGCTGAGCTGAGTGGGGAAAAATTATTTGTTTCTTTACGAAAAATACGGAAAATCATTTTAACATTTTCTGTCACTCCATTAGCATTTGCGCATTACACGCAGGCTCATCTCAGCCAACGCTTGCATCGTAATCTAGATCTTGCTCAAACAAAATGCCCGTCCGCTAAGATGTCAGTATGAATATTATCTTCAGATTTCGAATTCGAATTTCCCATCGCCACTGCGCTAAACTAAGCATTGAAGCGTAGTGTGCAAATTATCGTTAAAGCCTGCGCCGCTATATGTTTTTCGCTGGCACTTTTGTTGTTGCTTTTGACGCCTAACAGCGCTCTGAGTGCAACATCAGCAGCAGTGGCCGAGACTGTAACAACAGCTGCTTTGTTTGCTGCTTTTACCACATATTTTGTTTTCTTTAAGTTTATTTACTTCTGTTTTGCTTGTTTAGTTTTGCATGTTTGAACTATTATTGTTGTTATTGTTGATATTGTTGATATTAACTTTTATTGTACTATTCAACGCGTGGTATCTGGTTTTAGAGAGCGTAACTGAATTTAACTGCCGCTGAAGTGCATTGGCAAAAACAGTCGGTTCATGGTTATTGCGCCAAGCTGACGTACTGCTGACCAATACGCTGCACAACGCACCAAGTAAACGCTGCAAATAAACGCTGCTAGTAAATACCGATGGTGCCGGGCTGAAGTAATGAAAGTGAATGTGTTTTTGGCTAAAAGGACTCGCCAGTGTTTGTGACCTAAGCCATGATAAAACGAGAAATTCGACGCGGAAATTGTCAAGTAAACATAATAAAGTGAAAAAATTGTGAATTGTTGCGAAACTCATCTCTGAAAGGAACACAAATAGCCAATACATAAATTAAGCTGTCATGTGACAATTTCCTGGTAGATCAAAACACAGACTCAAAAAATATGGTGAAAACATTTCTATAATAAAGCATACAATTTAAATAAAACACAAATAATAATATAAATATAAATATAACGAAAGGTCACTTGCAGGTCAGTTTTAAAATTTGTTATAGATTTAAAAAATTACGATGATCAGTGTAGAAATCTACTTTAACATTTTTTACTTAACAACTTGTAATTTTTCAATTTTTATGTTACTGAATTTTTAACTTCACATTTTTTCATTTTCTGAATTATTATAATTTTCATATTCAAACAAACAAAAATTGTGAATTAAATTTTATATAAAAAATAAAATATTAAAGTTTTTATTTGAATATATAAAAACAAACTTCTATATAATTGGCGATCCTGCTCATGGAATTTTCTATAAATTAAATTCAAGATTTTCTGTGCTCTGTGGTTATCTATACAATTGGAATTTTCAACATTATTTTTGAAGATGAATCAAGAATTCGAGTAATGCATCAAAATTAAGAAATAAACAATTTCTACTTAATTTTGGCCATTCTCAAGAGCAAATATAAACATACATACTAAATATTGATTGGAAATAAATTTTTAAATTTGTGGAAATCTGTGCAAAAAAATTCAAAATTATTTATACGGGATTCAAAATTTTAAAGGGGAAAGAAACGCATTTAAACGTTGAAAATCGACAAAATATTCAATCCAAGATATCATCAACTGCCTGCACTGATTCCTGTTTATGCTTATCAATTTCATTAGAGTGAAATCAATTTAATTTCAATACAAGTGGTCAAGAATATCAACAATCAACAATTTTATCTATCAGAGTAGAATAGTATCATCAGGTTTTTATCATAAGTTACATAATTTAAATCAAAATTAAATTTTTTTCAAATTATTGTAAACTCTTTCTCCAATAATGCATAGATCACCCATACGCACACGTAATTTTACAACAACAGAAACACAAAATGAAAACACGAACTTTAATACAGATTTAAATACTACACAAAATTTAACACAAGACATTCATACACATAATTTAACACATCTTGAAGATAACTTTAGATCGAATTCCAAATCAATTAGATTACCTCTGTTTTAGAATGAATGTCCTGAAGCATGGTTTTTACTTGTTGAAGGATAATTTGAAATTAACAACATTTATAATGATAACATTAAATTTCAAAATGTGTTAATTGCTCTTCAACAAGAAACTATTTTCAAAATTATAGATGTTATTAATCCACCTCCGTTGTCGAATAAATATGAAACTATTAAGAAAGTTCTTTATAAGAGATTTTCTCTTAGTGAAGAAAAGAGATTAGAACAATTATTTTCAAATACTGAACTTGGTGATCGTTCACCTTCAAATGCTTTTTAGATATATGAAATCTTTAACTGGTTCAGATTCAATTGTTAATCGCGAATTACTTTTTAAATTATGGATTCGTGGACTACCTCAACAAATTCAAATTCATTTAACTTCTTCTAGTAATCAAAATAAAGATGAAATTATTATTTTGGCTGATAAAATTTTCGATTTAATTCATAAACCTCAAGTATCTGCAATAACTTCAACCTTTAATAATAATAATTATATTTTAGAACAATGTATTAAAAATTTAACTGACTTAACAACTGTAATGTATCAAACTTATACAAAATTACAGCAGATATTAATGAATTACAAACTAGATCTAGATCTAGATCTATAGATAGGTATAGATCTAGATCAAGAAATTCATCAAGACCCAGGAATAATAATAATCAAAATAATATTTGTTGTATGGAAACAATTTTAGAATTTGAAAAACCTCAGACGATTAACAAAAAACAAAAATTTTTAGGTATGGTAAATTATTATCATAGGTATAGTATTAAAATGTTAGCAGCAGAATTAAGTCCTCTGCACGAAATGTTAACATTTACAATTAAAAATAAACTTAAAGAATTAAAATGGACAGATGAAACCACACAAGCTTTTGAAAATGTTAAAAAACCTTTCGCACAAAAAACTTTATTAACACATTTTGACAAAAACAGTGAATTATCAATTGCACACATTAGAACCGTTAGCATATTTTTCGCGAAAATTAACTCCAATTGAAATTAATTATTCAACATTCGATAGAGAACGTTTGGCGATATATAATTCAATTAAACATTTTAAACATTTTCTCATGGGTAGAGTATTCACTGTTTACACTGATCATAAACCACTTACACATATTCTAAATTCTAAAGCAGATAGATCTCCTCGTCAAATTAGACATTTAGAATATATTGCCCAATTTACTAATTACATTAGATATATTTGTGGTAAAGATAATAAAATTGCTGATACACTTTCTCGTATCCCAGAAATTAATTCAATTTCAACAAAAGACATTAATTTCCAATACCTTACTACTATTTCAGATCCAAATGCTAATAGTAATTTAAAAGAAGGTACATTAACTGTTATAAATCTCAATATTTGGTGTGATGTTACACAAACACCTTTAGACCATATGCCCCTAGTTCTATGAGAAAAATTATTTTTGAAAAAATTCATTCTTTATCACATCCAAGTGTTCGAACAACTCGACGTCTCATTCTATCTAAATATTTTTGCCCTAATATGCGTAAAGAAATTAATAGTTGGGCATCATCTTGCATTAACTGTCAGATATATAAAGTTACTAAAAACATAAAAACTCCACTTCAAAAGATTAATATTCCTTCTGGACGACTTGAACATAATCATATGGATCTAGTAAGACCTCTTCCTGTTTCAAAAGAACAATCATTGACAGACAGATTGTTTCTGTTGCAACTACATTTATTCAAATTTATGTTCCTCGTTTCGGTATTCCACTCAATATGACAGTAGATCAAGGAACACAATTTACTTCAAAATTATTTAACGAATTAACAAAGTTATTAGGTTCTCACAAAATACACACTTCTCCATATCATCCACAGTCGAATGGAATGATTGAAAGATTTCATAGAACTTTGAAAACTGCAATTACCGCATCAAATGATTCATTTCATTGGTCTGAAATTTTACAGTGGATTCTTTTAGGTTTACGAACAGCGATTAAAGAAGATTTAAAATGTTCTTCAGCTTACTTTATTGCCAAACATTTAGGCTTCCGGGTGAACTTATTGTTTCCAATAATTATTATAATAGCGAAATCGAAAATGCAAATGAAATTCTTTCTAAATTAAGAAAACTTGTTCGATCGAAAGTAATACATCATAATAAAGAAAATAGTTTCATTCCTAAAAATTTAAGTACTTGTGAATACGTATTTATTAAAATTATTCATAAGTCTAATCTTCAAACCCCTTATGAAGGACCATTTAGAGTTATATCCAAACATAACAAAACTTTTGAAATACAATATGGAAATAAAATTAAAACAGTATCAATAGATTTACTTAAACCTGCAAACATAATGTCAACTATTTCTTCACGAAACACAACTACACTGACAAACACCAAACAAAAAAAAGTTTCACTGGAGGGGGAGTAAATGTAGTAATTTACTTTAAATTTTTTACTTAACAATTTTCAATTTTTTAATTTTTATGTAATTCAGTAACTTCACATTTTTTCATTTTCTAAATTATTATAATTTTCATTTTCAAACAAACAAGAATTGTGAAATAAATTTTATATAAAAAATAAAATATTAAAGTTTTTATTTAAATATATAGAAACAAACTTCTATAATCAGAAAGCGTAAAAAGTTAGAAAATCACCGTTAGAATTTGCGAACAAAAAATTACAGCAGTCAACAGGAAAATAATTTTCGGGTGTTTCTGTGCTCTTATTTCTGATTCTAAGTATTGCAAAACACATGAATTTTCATTGTTTGTTCTCCTAGAGTTTTTTATTTTCAATTTATAAACAAGGGAAGACAGCATTTTTCTCTGGTTTCCAAAAACAATAAATTTCATTAAAAAAATCAGTACTTTTATTTTTAGCACCAAAATATAGAAACTGAAACGTAATCCATTATTTTTGCAATCCATGGCTTTAGTGATTTGTATCTCGCGTTCTATAAGTGCTATTGGATAACACTGGATGGCGTTCGAAAGATGATTTTTTGTACTAAAAAAGATAATGGGAAAGAGAAAAGTCGATATAATGTAAAATTTTTCTGGTAGCTGAAAATGGTCCTGATACTGTAACCCTCAATCTTACACAATTTTGGTTTCGTCGATTTAGTGCCGGTAATTTTGATGTAAAAGTTGTTCCACTGTGTGGAAGTCTAATTGTCGAAAATGTCGATAAAATAATGGAAACCATCGAGTCTGAGTGCTATAAGAGCACTGTTGAACAAAAAAAACAAAAAACAGTTTGGTACCACTTGAAAAACGCTGGATACACAAAGAAGCTCGATGTACCTATGCGTGTCACATGAGTAAACAAGAAAAAACCTCCTACACCGAATCCATTTGCAAATCGCTGCTGAATCGTAAAAGAAATTTACCCATTTTTTAAACGGATTATGACTGGTGATGAGAAGTAGATTATTTGCAGCAACGTCAAACGAAGGGAAGTGAGCCGTCACAAATGGACTCCAAGTCAAGATAGACGAGCCAGGTAGGCTTCCTTATGCGATGTTTGGTGGAATTTGTCGGGAGTTATTCACTATGAACTACTTCGGCCAGTTCCTTAATTTGAACCCGCATCGGCAGCAATTCGATCGTTTGAAGGAAGCAATCGCCCGGAAGCACAAATCGATAGTGACTCGCCAGAAACTCCGAGCGCTTGGTTGGAAGCTCATTATGCATCCACCTTATAGTGTATAGTGTACCATATATAGTATATTGATTATAGTCTGATCCTGATCTATAGCGAATGATTTTGCTGGTGAAGAATTGGCTTCAAGAGAAGCCTGTGAATATCGATTGTTCCAATTTTTTGCCAATAGTTATATTCCGAGTTTCAAGCCAATTTTTTTTTCTTCTCATATCCATTGACCCAATGGGTTACTAATTGAGTCTCGTGTCGAAAACTACACCTACATTTGTTTCGATTTTCAGGCCTAGATTAACACCAGAACGATTTGGAGGATTAGTGTGGATATTTATTTATCTTTGTGTTAACACAGAACCCATATTGAGTAGACTACCTCGATACTCTTCGCAATATCCCCTTAATAAAAATGCAAAAAGCTTGTGGAGTAAGTCCAAGTATAAAATACGCCTAAATTTGCTGTCAGCTCTTGAGTACATTCGGGTATTCAGCTGCACTTGCACTTACATTTACGTTATTTTAGGTGGCCTTACAATTACTTGAGCAGTTGTACATTTATTTGTACCCTAATAACCCTTTGAAGAGTGGGTTTAAACAATTTTAACGCATTCTGCTCTTGTTAAGCGCTTCATTGTCATAAATGCCGAACTTTTAACTGAAACAAAACATGTTTGGTTTGACAGTTAAGTTTGACAGATGTTAAAATACAACTATGTACTTGTGAAACCATCAAATAGATAATCCTATATGATACGTTTATGTTGGGTGTTGATATAAATAAATTTTCTTTGAAAACAAAATATGTTATTGATAATATAAAGGAAATAATGTAGATATAAACAAGGAATAGACACCGCTGACGTTTTTAATATCAGTTCCGGCAATGATAAATTTCCATCGCTTTCTATGATTCAACAGGCAGAAACGAGTTCAGCATTTCCGTTCAAGTTCATTTAAGCGGGTCTTTCAAACTACACATAAATTAAACTAATATCACTTTATTATATAAATATTATTTGCTATCAAAATATGTTCTTCAACCAGTTCCAAAATATGATTTAACAATTTACGCTCCATTTGAATATCAATAAATTAAAAGCTTTTCACAACTAATAAAGCCCACACGCGGTGTCCAAACCAAAACAAACAGATCAATTAACATAAATAAAGTAAAATAAAATAAAATTTTAACAACCATAACACATTTAAAATATGCGCATTTCAATAAAATATTTTCTATAATTTTACTTTGCGGATACTCGAGTCAACGGTGTAATAAACTTTGGCAAAATAGAAGCAAGTGATTGCGTCTTTGCCGGCAAGACAAGCAGCCACAAGCTTTAGCAATTATCAAAAATCGTTATTACTCTACATTCAACTTCAATGAATGTGCATTGCTATGAAATGTAAGCAATTGATGTTCGGCCTGCTACAGATTAGTGGCGTTAGGCGTTGTCGATGCTGTCGTAAATTTCGCATAAGCATTGCCCACTTGTGCCCAGGCGTGATGACGAAGACATGTGAACATTATTTGTCATTGTCATTTTGTTAATAATTTAATGCAGAGGCAGGTACTCAAATACAGGAACTGGTCAATATTACCATAAATTTTCAAATATTATTATATAAATATTTATGTACGAAAATCTGTAGTAAAATTATATCAAATAACGGGTTAGGCACAACCATCAAGACAATTACTTTTCGTAGCTTTTGCTATTGTTTTTGTTCTTTTGTGAGCATTCGTATGCTGTTTTTGGGGAAAATCCGCGCCACTTTACATGACAAAAACGTGATATGGCTCCGCGCCTGCGCTTGACGTGTGAATTTTGTATAATGTTTGGCTACCTCCTCTCCTTGTTTAGCTTCTTTCGCAAATAAGAAGATAACCTATATGTGAAATTTTTTGATCTCAAATATGAAAGCGCGTATGAGCTTACTTGTATTTTAGATATAGATCAAATATGACATAACTATCACCATGCATTAATTGCTGCCTTCCGGATATTACATAGATTCCCATTATAGAAAGCTGCTCAAAGATGATCGATGGCGAACAAGTTCGGAGAAGGATTCACTCTTGAAGCTTGCAGATTGATATATTTATTATATTAATATATATATGTTTTTAAACAAGAGAAATTCCTCGTAACAACTGAAGTGTTCGGTCTATTACTTGCAAAGGTGCCGCTACTTAGCTGGTTGATATATTCATAGAAATAAAGACTGAGATCATCGTTCAAGAAAATATTCTTCTTTAACAATAGCGCGCCATTCCTTCCTTCTCTTTGCTGTTTGGCGCCAATTGAAGGTACCAGGTGCCGCCAGGTCCCTCCACTGGCGGGCACTGCAACAAAAGCTTTTAAAGCTGGAGTACTGTGATCCACTCGAGTGAGATGACATAAATCTTTTGATATAATTTACTCTCGAAGACTGCCAAGGCCGACTCATCGGATGTCGACATCGATGACGATTCTGCTCCTCCTCCAATTTCTGGTTTTGCGTCTTGATGTTTTTCCAACAAATGGAGGGACCTATAGTATATATTAAGCCACCTCTGAACGGCTGTTAGTTTTTTATAAGGATCCTTTATTTCATGTCAAAAATACACTCCGAGAGAGATTGACATTCCTTGCCGAGGCGTGACTGCAATTAGAAAAATTTTTTATTTAAATTAATTTTTTATAACTTTAGGATGATGGTCGTACCAGGATTTGAATCATGGCTTTCAAATAGCTATACGCAATGCTAACTACTCGGCTACCGGAGCGGGCATCACATAGCAGAACGAAAATGTTGAAGATCTTGTAGAGTTTGGTTTTCGTTCGTCGGGAGAGGACTTTACTTTTCAATTGCCTGCTCAGTTTAAAGTAACACGTGTTGCCAAGAGTTATTCAGTGTTCGATTTCAAAAGTGACGTTATTATTGGTGCTAATGCTGGTTCCAAGATGGACGAGAAATGTTGATGCTCTTCAGCTTAGCCATAGATTCTCGCCCCGACCTGATAGAAGAAAAGGAAGAAATGATAACCCATGAACGCCAAAATCTCTACAAATGGTCTGAGTCTAATCGTTTTACCCGAGTATATGCTTGTCAACGATTCGAAAGATTCGAAACGATAACAAGAACTTGAAGGTAAAAAGAACAGCAACCATAATAGCCAAGTAGTTTTCTACTGTTGTTGTTAAGTGTTGGATCACCTTTCCAGTCTCTCCATAGATTGAAAGGGTGAAGTAAGAAATTTTTGTAAAAAAAAAGAGAAGCCGTAATAGGTGAATATAAAGAACTGGGGAAGATAGTTTTCAGCAACCAACTATGACTTACTTTATGGAACCCTGCGGATTAGGGGCTCAAGAATTTACCGGCGGTAAGGCATGCCTGTCGTAAGAGGCGACTAAAATCCAATAGTTCCCGCGACAGTCGGGTCTTTATACCGGAACGACCCGGATATTTTTATCCGTCCAAAGACTGTCCCCCCGCAACATTACCCAAAAACTACTTTGGGGAATATTTTTGTGGTTACAACAACAACAACTTAATTTATGCTATGCCTGAATCTATAAAACAAACTCAATCTTGGCAGAAAGAATATTTTGGACTGAATAGGCTAGAAAGTAGAAGAAAAGAACTACCGGGGTTATAACGGACAAAAGAATGGTGAAGAATTCGCCAATTTTTTTCGGGAAACTTTGATGAAAAATGTCAATTATATTAATGTTGGTTGGATAATAAGATTCTGGACCTGACCTGGAAAAGACCAACTTCAGCCATTGATCATTCTTGTTAATAATATATTAAAAAGAATTTATCCAGAATGATTGACAGATCAACCCATAGGAATTTTTAAGAGTAAATGTGTTTTCGCCCAAGATTAAGTCGTAGTGGCTGCTGAAAACCAGCTTACTTGGGCTATCAAAAGCGCTTATTGTAATACCACTTAGAATTCTATTGGAACCACCCCCAAATCAAATCAATGCATGGGGCTAACAAAAACGAGTAAAAGACATATATTTGCTTTGCCATTTTGCTCTTGATATTTTTATATATTGTATCAGATCAGCTATCTTAAGACATTTCAAATTAAAGACAGCATCTACTCAGCGATTTGCGCCAATCCTGTACCGTTTCTGATTTTGATTTAACATATTTAAATACAATTCACTGAATGTGTCATTAGGCCTAGACTGCTTGCAAAATCAACCGCCAAGTTCCTTTAAGTAGTTTCCCCTACCGACCCATTTGACTTAATTATGAACTTGCCGTATAAAAGTGGTTCAAGACTGCATATGCTGGAACAATCCGATGGGTTCTTAGCCGGTATAATTACTTTGTAGTAATTTGTGAAGTAAGTGAGGGTTATACAGTAGTATAAGCTTCTTTATATATTTGTAGGCCTGTGGCTTGTCAGCGTCTATTGAGTCCTTTTTTAGAGTTTTACGGCGGGACAAGCTGTACAGTACATCCCCATAATGTAAATGAGGAGCAGTTATTGATCGAAGAGGACGTTCGTAGCCCCGGTGAGTGTGGTTCGCCCTAATACATATCAGTGCTGTGTTCTGCACTCTATGGTATTCGTAGGTGACCACCTGACCACTACTCTGTAGAGAGGTGTAGACCTAAATCTCTTAAAATTCTCATATTTCAATAGAGGTGTTACTTACTGTACTCTCTTAACTTTTACAGTTATTACAATCGATATGTGAATCAGCATAAAAAGAGCTCATTTGTGTAGGATAAAAATCAATAAAAATAATCAAACAAAATTAAACGCTAAAAAAATTATTTCAAAAGAAACAAAAAATATTTTTTTAAACATATTTCAAAATTTTCGGTCAAAGTAAAGGAGCTTATGGGTACTCTTCAGCATATGGCTTTCATACAATTTCGGTTTTGAACTCAAATGATTTGAAATTTATTTTAAATAAATGTAGAATGTTTGAAGTTAATTTCAAAATATATTCGTAATACATTTTTTCTATCGACTTTCAGTATTACAGCTGAGCTTAAGTAAACTGTATTTTAACAATTTTAATTTTTTCGACAAACGCTGCCAATTATATAGACTTCATTTTAATTTTGTATTGCTCTAATATGAGCGAAGTCGTGAAGTCATGCCGCGGCGCCACAACTCCTGCAATCTATTGTACTTGTATATTTCCTCTTACGTTCGAATGCTTGCTAAATTAGTGTACAACTAACGGTAAGGTTTATTTGTGCATAAGGCAAGAAAAGCTCGCCAAATCCACAGTTCACAAGCTCCCATACTCACTGGCAGCAATACTTGTACATGAACATATATATAGATACATATACACGTATGTAGGTCTATGCACAGGTAAAAAATAACTGGAAACAGTTAAATCTAAAACACATCTGCATGCAGTAAAGTTTATGCAATCGTCGTTCCTTTGATTTATGCATCGTTCCTGCTGTGTCGGCAAGAAATTACGTTGCAACGGATTTTTACTTATATTAAATCACCAAAAAATATCGCGCTGCTTGTGCACGTTAGTGCCATATATACGTACATAAGTCCAATTAAATGAAAATTTTCCGGCAATTGTTCGCGGACACAAGAATGTCAGTTCCAAAAAAAAAAATAATATATATATAAATAATCGAAAATTTTGCATTAAAATAAAAAATCATGAAAATATGTATAAATATGCAGAAAAAAAGTAAACAAAACATTAGCAGGTGATTTTATGCTATTAACGTTATTACCATGTCGCGTTGGCGCATTTCTTACTCGTTGTATGTGCGCTGCGCTGTGACAATTTGCAAAGACCGAATCGTGCAAACTTCGTGATCACGTGCTACTATTTAGCAGTGACCAAAAGGCCTTCAGCTTTAAAACAAATTTATGCGCATTTATATATATTGCTTGGTTGTGCTGTTTTTCTTCTATTTTTCTTATATTTTGCTGTGTTTTATTTAGTCGAATAATTAACACAATTGTATATTCACGGTTCATCATAGATATTAGAATAATTTAACATATACAAAAATGTATAAACGTAAATAAAATGTATTTAAAAAATTTTTTTTCATGAAACGACCGCCTCGCGAATTTTTGCCAATTTCGATCAGTTTGAAGTAATTTTCGACTACTTTTTGGGATGTATTTCAGCCATAACTTAAAAAATTATCCAAAAGTTAAAGGATTATCCGCAAAAATACGGTCTTCCGCGTAACCACACCCAAAAAGTAAAACGGCGTCGAATCACACGTTCTCGGTCGCCAATATGCGGCCGAAAAATTGCTCTTGCAATAAAGTCATATTCGCTCCCGTTTTATGACATGGAGCACCATCTTGTAGAAACTAGATATTGTCCAAGTCATGTTCTTCAGTTACAGCCCAAAAAAAAAAATGTCGTGACAGTCTCGCTGTTGTCGTTTTCAAATAAGCAAGGTCTAACCACACCTTCGGAGCAAAGAACGCACCCAGCGGAGCCAAAATGCGATGTACCCAGCATTGTTAATGGTCAGCTGGCTTCAGTTGTTGTGTGAACTCGACTTTATGGTATATGAATGTAGGTATAGGTAAGTCTTCTTCTTCTTTATTGGCATTGGCACCGCTTACGCAATTATAGCAGAATGAATTATAGCTCTTCTCTTCTTTTCGCTGTTTGGCGCCAGTTGGAAATACCAAGTGAAACCAAGTCGCTCTTCACCTAACCCTTCCGATGGAGTGGAGGTATTCCTCTTCCTCTACTTTCATCATCGGGTACTGTATCGAACATTTTCAAAGCTGGAGTGCTTTCATCCATTCGGACCACATGACCTAGCCAGCGTAACCGCTGTCTCTTCATTCGCTAAACTATGTTAATGTCGCCATATAACTCGTATAGCTCATCATTCCATCATCTGCGATATTTGCCGTTGCTAACTCGTAGAGGACTCATCAGATGTTGAGATCGTCCACGCTTCTGCGCCATACAGTACAACGGGTATGATGAGCGACTTGTAGACTTTGATTTTGGTTCGCCAAGAGAGGAATTCACTTTTCAATTGCCTACTCAGTCCAAAATAGCACCTGTTGGCAAGAGTGATTCTACGTTGAATTTCCAGGCTGACATTGTTGTTGGTATTAGTACTGGTTCGAAGATAGACGAAGTTATCTACGACTGTACCTGCCTAAATGGAGGGATTTAAAAGTCATTTTTATTTATACATACGATATCCTCCCAAGGTTAGATAATTTCATTATATACTTCTAGGTACATGTCGACGGATGGACGGACCTGTAGGGAATAGCTTCTGTAACGTACAGAAAGTAACCATAAATCCGGACAGTCAGGCGGCATTTCAACCAACACCAACAGTAAAACAATTGCAGCAAGTCTTAAGATCGCTGGCTAGTCAACTTCGACGTTTGCGTATCTGGGTGATGAAAAGCTGAGCTGTACTGCTCACTTCTACCCACTCATCTAGAGTTTTTATAAATGTACACTTTTGAATTTTTTTTTTTTTCCAATTGAAAAATAGTTTTTTAATTAACGTACCAGCCAGTCATTTTTCGATTGATTTTATCATTACTGCATGTTCTACTTTTCTGATTTATATAAATTGCTTCAATTAAATTCAGTAATAAAATTTAAAATTTAAAAGTTATCGCCACACCTTAGGCAATATTGGAAATATATTATTTTATAACTTACCTACTATCGTCGATCGATTATGTATGATCAATATAGATATAACCATATGTTATCATTGGTAATTTATAGTTTTAAAAGTGTATAGCAATTGCAAGTAGGAATATTATACATGCAGATATGAATTTGTACATATACTCGTAGTTTGTTACAAATAAAATTATACATTTGTTCTTAAAATTTGTAAATGTATGCTTGTATGAATGAACATGAATAAATAGCGCAGGTAACAAGTTTTGAAAATAATAGTTTAAAAAGTGTTGAAAGAATTAGTCTTAGTTATTTTCAAATATTTTTTTTTTATTTCATATTACTTACGCTCTTGGAAAAAAAATAAATTAAAATAATGAAATTTTTCAAAACAAAATAATTTTGTAAATTTTTTCTTTGTATTGTTTGCTTTATACTCTCCCTAATCCCATTAATTTATGCAACAAAAATATATTTAAGTAGATTTCAGAAGTATTTTCAACCAGTTTAACCACAGTTTAATGGTTAGCATGGGAGCCTCAGGGTATTAAAAGATACTGAGAAACCAGAAAAAAGAATTGAATTGTAAATAATATTATAATTCGTGTTATCTACATATTTCGTGGTTACAAAAGTACAGGACTGTATTTTGACATCTGTCAAACTTAAATATCAAGCCAAAGATGTTTTATTTTAGTTTGGCATTTAAGAAAATCGATCGCATAACAACCGCCATAGCGCAATTTCACGAAAAAAATATTATATTTTAAATACATTTTATTTAGGTAAAACATCTATTACCGATTTTGGCAATCGCATTTACGCTCAATGTAAAGATGGGCACACGCTTTATATGAAATTTATTTAATTGCTGATTTTTGGGTTAATGGGATTAGTATAAGGCCAGATATATTTTTAAACGTTTTACACTGAGATGTAAATAAATATGTAAGCAACTGCAACCAATAAAGGTTAACACCGTCAAATAAGCGTGTGTGCTCAATTGAAAATTATAATTCAACTAAGCAAAACGTGAGCTCGAAAGCTAACATATTAATAAACCGACCCTCATACAAGTATGTATGTATCTACGAGTACGTACGTGTACATACGATTGTTTATCCATTGATGTATATTAAGTGCATACAAGCCAATAAAAATGTAAGCCTCCAGTCTTTCCGTCAATGATGCATAAATATGAAATATTTACCGCTTATTTCACTTTCGTTTCTCTACTCAAATCAAATTACAAACTGACATATTGTACGAATAAATTTGTACGAATGGTTGTAAAGTGTAAAGTAAATAGACAATGCGTATGAACACGGAAAATAAAAAATCAAAATAATATCAAATTAAAATAAAATCAATTAAAAATAATAATAATAACATAAAGTAAAATAAAATAAAATGGTATAAATTAAAGTGAAATAAATTAAAATAATATAATACAAAATAAAATAAAATGCTATAAATTAAAGTGAAATAAATAAAAATAAAATAAAATAAAGTAAAATAAAATAACATAAAATAATATAAAATAAAATAAAATTAAATAAAACTAAATAAAATAAAATAAAATAAAATAAAATAAAATAAAATAAAATAAACTAAAATAAAATAAAATAAAATAAAATAAAATAAAATAAAATAAAATAAAATAAAATAAAATAAAATAAAATAAAATAAAATAAAATAAAATAAAATAAAATAAAATAAATTAAAATAAAATAAAATAAAATAAAATAAAATAAACTAAAATAAAATAAAATAAAATAAAATAAAAAAAATTAAATAAATAATAAAAAATAAAATAAAATAAAATAAAATTAAATAAAGTAAAATTAAATAAATTACAATAAAATAAAGTAAAATAAAATAAATAAGATATTTAAATAAAACAAAATAAAATTATATATGTAGAAAAATTAAATAAAATAAAATGGTATAAATTAAAGTGAAATAAATTAAAACAAAATAATATAAAGTAAAATAAAGTAAAATAAAATAAAATAATATAAAATAAAAAAAATAAAATTAAATAAAATAAAATAAAAGAAAATAATGTAAAATAAAATAAAAAAATAAAATAAAATAAAATAAAATAAGATAAAATAAAATAAAATAAAATAAAATAAAATAAAATAAAATAAAATAAAATAAAATAAAATAAAATAAAATAAAATAAAATAAAATAAAATAAAATAAAATAAAATAAAATAAAATAAAATAAAATAAAATAAAGTAAAATAAAATAAAATGAAATAAAATAAAATAAAATAAAATGAAATAAAATAAAATAAAATAAAATAAAATAAAATAAAATAAAATAAAATAAAATAAAATAAAATAAAATAAAATAAAATAAAATAAAATAAAATAAAATAAAATAAAATAAAATAAAATAAAATTAAATAAAATAAAATAAAATAAAATAAAATAAAATAAAATAAAATAAAATAAAATAAAGTTTAATTAAATTAAATTAAATAAAACAAAATATATAAAATAAAATTAAATTAAATAAAATTAAATTAAATAAGATAAAATATAATAAAATAAAATAAAATAAAATAAAATAAAATAAAATAAAATAACATAAAATAAAATAAAATAAAATTAAATTAAATAAAATAAAATTAAAAAAAATAAAATTAATTAAATTACAATAAAATAAAATAAAATAAAATAAATAAGATATTTAAATAAAACAAAATAAAATAAAATAAAAAAAAGCTAAAATAAAATAAAATAAAATAAAATAAAATAAAATAAAATAAAATAAAATAAAACAAAATAAAACAAAATAAAATAAAATAAAATAAAATAAAATAAAATAAAATAAAATAAAATAAAATAAAATAAAATAAAATAAAATAAAATAAAATAAAATAAAATAAAATAAAATAAAATAAAATAAAATAAAATAAAATAAAATAAAATAAAATAAAATAAAATAAAATAAAATAAAATAAAATAAAATAAAATAAAATAAAATAAAATAAAATAAAATTGTTAGGTTATCCTTCTACCTGTAGTCCACATACGAGAGTAAAACACACGTCTTTACACTAAGATTGGTTTATTCAGACTAAGTAAAGATTAAAGGATGATACAATGGAAGATGACACAATAATGAATGCAAGTGGGTTGCCATATTTTCTTACAATTCTCCCTCTCAACCCAATCGCGCAAAATATAATACAATATTTATAATATTAACAATGTTACAATTATTTCAATAATATAATTCAGATTTCTTCAAAGTTAGTTAGCAATTTCTATCAATCTAAATTACATTATAAGTCTCAACAAATTACAACCATATTGATGTTTTTTTTCTTCTCTAAACATAAACAGAACCAATTAGGGATCTCATTATATTTATATTCCCAGATATGATGACACTGGTCCTCGATTCACAACATCAATATATTCACTTAACTGCTGGAACGTTTGTTGCATCTGTCTTGTATTGGAACTTGCTAAAAGCATATCCTCCACATACAAACCAATGAGACACATAGAGCCTTGCTCCCTCTTAATAAATACACAACTATCCGCCTTTTGGTAACGCCTGTAGCCCATAGTCGTAAGAATTTCTGAAACCTTTTCGTTCCACTCTCTGCCCGCGTATTTATTTGCTGCCACTTCATCGACCTGATTAACTAATAGCTTGTATTTTGCCGCCAGTGCTAACAAAAGTCGATTTGATTTCATAGCAGCTTTCCAGTGTTTGCGCTCTTTCAAAGATAACGCGTCATTTACCGTTTTTGGATTCTCACCAACAAAATTTAACAGCTCTGCTTCCTTGTATTGTTTTTTCACACCGTCATGACGATAACCGATACTAATTTTATTTTTTGAACTTGACGAAACATTTCGTTCATAATACAAAGGTTCTTTTTCACGACCATTTTTTTCTTTAAAGTTTTCAAAGTTTTGCATATCATCAGTCGCATTTAATCCCCGCACTAATTTTTTATTGTACAACGTACGAATATCGTTCATATTAACGTGCCCGAATCTTTTATGCCATTTTACCGACTGTTTCATTTCCACAATTGCGTTTACCTTTTGCGTCGTTTTCTTTAAAGTCATTTTAGCAACAAATACACCGCCGATTAATTTCGCGCTCAGCATGTTCTCACCTTTTCCAGTCTTCATTATAGCGTTATTCTTTGAGAATTTTACCGAATGCCCATATTTTAAGGCTTTGCCAATAGAAAAAAAATTAGAGGTCAATTCTGGAACATACCACACGTTATGTAACTTAATGTTCGTAAATTCAGTTTTTAAGCTCACCGACCCTATGCCTTCTGCATATATTATTTTACCAGACGCAAGTATTATTTCTTGCTTTTTCGGCTTAAGCTCATTAAAAAACTTTTTGTCCGTACACATGTGTGAGCTAGCACCACTGTCCAATAACCACGTATCTCGATTCTGAGACCTAGTCTCAAACAAACAACATGCTTTGTCACTAGAACTTTCTTTATCAACTAGACTTCTGCACTGTGAACGCATATGTCCTTTTTTGCCACATTTAAAGCAAACTATGTTCGATCGCGTGTGTTCATATCTTTTACCACCGAACTTTCTGGACTTAGTCGAAAACACCTTTTCGTTATTAACCGCACATTTGTCATTTTGACGAATTTCCGTTTCTAAAATCTTGGATACCAACACATCAATTTTCGGTAAATTGTCCCGGCTTTCAATAGCCACTACAAAGCTCTCCATTTCATCAGGGAGGCTACAAAGTAGAAGAATAGACGCAAAATCATCGGGTACGATAACACCGACTTCTTTGAGCTCATCTACAATTGAGCAAAACTCATTTACACGTGTCGCGAATTTGTCTTGCATGCTAACCTTGAAATGTATTAGCCTTTTAAACAACGAAACCTTACGCCCGGCACTGTCTTTACGATAAATCGAATTTAGGACCCGCCAAGCTTCCTTTGAAGTTACACAAGCTTTAATATGAATTAGCTCGCTCGGTTTCACGCACAATGTAATAGTCGCAAGCGCCTTTTGGTCGTTTTTAAACCAAACACTTTTACCACTTTCCTCGCTTGGGCAATCACTAATGACCACATCCCACAAGTCTAATGTTATTAACAGGCTTTTTACCTGAACCGACCACGTAGCGTAATTGTCCGCTGAAAGTTTTTCAATGTTCGCTATCGCACTCATTTTGATAAAACTTTTATTATAATTTACCGAAACCGAAAATGCCCACGTGCACTGGGCCCATAACCATTGTTAGGTTATCCTTCTACCTGTAGTCCACATACGAGAGTAAAACACACGTCTTTACACTAAGATTGGTTTATTCAGACTAAGTAAAGATTAAAGGATGATACAATGGAAGATGACACAATAATGAATGCAAGTGGGTTGCCATATTTTCTTACAAAAATAAAATAAAATAAAATAAAATAAAATAAAATAAAATAAAATAAAATAAAATAAAATAAAATAAAATAAAATAAAATAAAATAAAATAAAAAAAATAAGATAAAATATAATAAAACTAAATTAAATTAAAAAAAAAAAATTGAATAAAATAAAGTATAATAAAATAAAATAAAATAAATAAGATATTTAAATAAAACAAAATAAAAATTTATTTAATTTTTTAATAAAAAGAAATAAAATAGATTAAATCAAAATAAAATATAATGAAATGACAATGCATATTCGCAATATGAATGATTGTACCTTTGGATCTCAGAAAAATGCAACCTGATAAAATAGCAGATGCAGTACAAACAGAAAAACTGTTAAATGATTGGCAGCCATCGACATATATGTACTGAGCCAAAGTATCGGCGGTTGCCCTTCAAACTTATGCTTGCAACATGCGGGCATGTATTTAAAAACAAGAGAACTTATGCCAACTTGGCAAAAATTATATTATACACCTCGCTATACGTACTAATCTATTGGAAAATGGAATTCCTTATTACATACATTTATAAGCCTGCAGAAGTTATAGAGAATGAAGAACATATGATCAATATATAAAAGTCAGTTATGAACTGTTTGAATCAGTTCACCGATTGTGTCAAGATTTTTAGCATCAACTATGCTTGTTTCTCTCAACAATTAAATTTTAAAAATCTTGAATTACTAAATTTCAGCTGTTAACATATTTTTTTCTATAGCTGAGTAGTTTTAAATCTCGACGTTGAACAAACACTAGCCAATCATGACTCGACAAATTATATGCTTTATTTATTATTAATATTATTATTATTGTTATTACTATTATTGCTGTTGTTATTATTATTATTGTTATTACTATTATTATTATTATTATTATTACATGTAATAGTAATTATTATTTTTTCTTTTTTTTTCAAATAACTAACAAAGCAATTTGTTTCTAAACTTGCAGTTGGTTAAACGGTCATAACGTCTTACTTACCGCAATAAAAACACCCCGTCGTCATACATTCTGTCACTAGTGCCATAAATAAATTTACGGCTATCATATAAAAAGTGAAACGAATAGTGATCGAGTGCTTAAGCAGCAAAATGGGGCGCGCGCGCAATAGTTTCTTAGTAACAGTACTATTAATATCGGGCAATTTGCTTTTTTGCGGCACATGGCAGGCGCACTCACTTGCCGTCCGATCAAATTTGGAAATTGTCAAGCAATGGAAATTATTCTCATACGAATTCCCCCCACACGCGCCAGTCTCCGATCCTGACTACTACAATCCGACCAATATAGTGCCTACGAGCATGACAGTTGCGTATGACCGGATTTTCATTGCCACACCCAAGCTGTTTGCTGGCGTACCAACAACTGTGGGCTACGTGTCGAAGTCGGACTTCAACGTGTCGCCGCGTTTGAATGTAAGCTCACTCAATGCCATAAATTTTAAAATATGTACATAAAAAATTATTCAATTTACATTAATTACTTTAAAATAAGAATTACTTTAAAATATAATATTTTTTTTTGTATTTCATAGTCATACCCCGACTGGTCTTACACAGTCAGTGGCCGCAAGTCTTTCAATTGCAGCGATCCATATTTGGTTTCGGTATATCGCATGCGTATCGATTCCTGCAATCGCTTGTGGATCTTAGATGCTGCCGTGTCGCGCACCTTTGAAGACTCCGAACAAACTTGCCAACCGAAAATATTGGTATTCGATTTGAATACAGATCAAGTGGTGAGGCGTATCGATATTCCAGTGAGTGTTTGGCAATGTTAAGTAGAGTGCATTCGAATTGAAATATTAACGGTAATTTCAGAGAGATGTTTTGCGGAACCAATCAATTCTCGTTAATTTGATTGTAGACGAAACCACATCTACTTCTGGTACATGCGATGATGTCTTTGTTTATATAGCGGATACAGTGAAGCCGGGTAAGTCACGGATTAAGAAATAAAACAATAACAATAAAATGTGGCCCAAAAAGAGGCTCGGGTACATTTTGCTCAATTTTTCCTAAACAAAGTCGAAAATGGTCAGTCTAGCTACTTTACTAAAGTCGTTACTGGTGACGAATCTTGGTTATATGTAGAAGTATGAACCAGAAACAAAACAGTAGTCCCCATAGTATGGAGCCGAACAGGAGCAAAACCACCCGTAAAATCTAAGCAATAAAAATCAGTTGCAAAAGTAATGATGCCAGTTTACTTCACCCGATCTAAAATCCGGTATTCCATTGGAAAAGGATCAGACGGTAACGGCAAAATTGTACACCGAAGTGTGCTTATCAAAAGTTTTCAAAAATTTGTTAAAAAACAGGAAGAAAGAGGATTTGCGGAGCTACTTTTTACGTCATAACAACGCGCGATCCCGCACTGCCGAAATAACGAATAATTTTGTTGCGATCTCTGGGCTCGATTAAATCAGTCCAAATCCATATTCCCCGAATATGGCATCTTGCGATTTCTAGTTATTTCCAAAAATTAAAAAAAAAAATTAAAAGGAAGGTCTTTAAAAGGAACGAGAAGATAATTATTGCGGCCGCGATAGCCGAGTGGTTAGCATTGCGTACTGACATTCGGAAGGCTCGGGTTCATATCCCAGTGCCAGCAACATCCAAAAGTTATGGAAAATTTATTTAAATAAAAAATTAAGTTAAATTTTCTAATTGCGGTCGCCCCTCGGCAGGGAATGTCCATCCCTCCGAGTGTATTTCGGACGTGAAATAAAAGGCTCCTCGTAAAAAAACCATCAGCCGTTCGGAGGCGGCTTAGTATAAACTGTAGGTCCCTCCATTTGTTGGAAAAACATCAAGACGCAAAAACCACAAATTGGAGGAGGAGCTCGGCCGAAAATCGCTTCAGCGGTTACAAAGTGCCAATTATATATACATAAATATATAATGCTGAACTTCATAGGCATAAAAGGCAAGATTTTGAAGACTGTTTTAGAAGTGGATCTATAGGCTTTCTTAAGCCTTGCATAGAAAAAGAATTTTTTTTCTGGTCAACTTACCGAACTTTTGTTAATCCCCTCGTATATTCGGCACCTCGCTTTTTCTGCCTGCAAATACGTCTCGCTTGTTTCTTCAACTCAATTTTCTCTCCCATATAGCGCGTTACAGTCAATCGCTACGCAGCGATGCAGGCAGTTTGATTTATCTCCAGTGCGATACGGCAGTTCTGATCTTAACAAGTCATGTCTGCCATTCATCGGCAGTCATGTAGTACTGTAGACAACTATATTTTGTTCTCCAACGATGTCGATCAGCCTCAGCCCTTTCATGAATGTCTTGTAAATCGAGATGAAATTTCCAACTTTGCGCACTCTGGCGTTTAAGCCTTCGTTTTGATGGGAACTCTGTCAAGTCGTTGGTCTACCGGGGTGAATGATAGCACCTGGCGATTGAGTTTCGTACAAGTAACAAATTTAACATTACTACGCTGTTTTATACGGCCGCTATGGTAACATTGATAAGTTTACCACAAGTTTACTCGTTTGGACGATGATGATATCAGTCATTATTATCATGAGAACATCAACCAGCTAGACAGCACATCTTTCCGATTAATGGACAGTAAACTCCAAGTATATGCTCTCAAATCTTAAGCACATTAGTCGTGGTCATTATCAAGTTTCGAAGTTCTTTTTCTCAGCCTTACCTCTACTTAATACAAGCAATAACAACGAGTTCATACATTAAAGCTTGTTCACTTTTAGCCGTGGTTCAAACATTCACTTATCATTTATCTTAAATCGAGTTGAAAGTTTGGAACAGTCAATCTTGCACCATTTTGGTTTCGGGGATTTCGTTTGTAATTTTAATAGATGCTGCACGGTATGGAAGACCAATTGACGAAAATGTCGATAAAATAATGGAAATCATAGAATCTGATCATCATGGGAGCACTTCTTCGATTATTTAGAAGCTAAACATTGCACAAAAAACAATTTGGAACCATTTCAAAAATGCTGCACATGAGTTAACGAAAAAAATCCTCTTGGACGGAGTTTCCGTCTGTGATCGACCAATTTCTGAGGCGGATGGTAACTGGTGATGGAAAGTGGATCATTTATAGCAATGTAAAACGAAAACGGCTATGGTCTCCAAGCCTGGATTGATGGCCAGGAGAGTTTTGTTTTGCGTGTTTGTTAGGATTGGCAAGGAATTATTCACAATAAGCTACTCCCCTACAGCCAAGTCTGAAGGAATCAATCGCCCAACAGCACCTTACTAAAAGGCGAATTTTTTTTCGACAACGATAACGCTAGACCACAAACATCGATAGAGACTCTCTAGAAACTCCGAGAAATAAATTGTGGGGTTCTTATGTTTATCTGGACCTCGCACCAAGTGATTACCATCTATCTATAGCGAATGAATTGGATGGTGAAGAATTGGTCTTAAGAGAAGCCTGTGAAAATGGATTGTCTCAATACAAATTTTGCCAATAGGTACAAGGGTTTTTAGAAATTTTCAAATTGTAACATCGGGAAAACTAAAAAAGTAAATTTTTTAAAATTTCTTTTTCAGATCCATAATTTGTATTGGAAATGTGAAAAACATAAAAACATGAGTTGTAAAAATTATATATGGTATTAGGGAAACAAAAACCGGGCTCAAGTTTTAACGGTTTATGCGTTGTGAGTGTTCAGCCTTCCCGAAACTAACAAAAACTTTAAAATTACGCGTGTGGAACAAGGCAAAAACAAGCAATCGTTTGTTGGAAAATTAAATAAGTTAGCAATGATAATAAATAGAATAAAAGCATAGTAGATGATTCGTTTATTAAGATTCCCTAAAATTTTCTTAATTTTACAAAGAATGGTTCCTGAGAAAAAAACATAATTAATAAAACGCTGCACTTTTTTTCAATTGCACATTGTGAATTTGTGAATAAGAAAATTAACTTTCAGCGAAAATATTTATTTTGTGTCTTTATACCAATAACTAAAATAGTTTCCTGTACTTAGTTTTAATCTCCCTTCCAACATGGTAACTCATGGTCCCATTTGAGAAATTTCTACTTTATGACGAAATAAATTTCTTTTTATACCATATGAGATATATCAAATTCACTTACATACCTGGAGTCGGTTATATATTTTAAAGATTGGACATTGTTTTCTCGGGGATCCTTAAAATAATATTATGTAAATTTATATTATTATTTATATATATATAAATTTATTACGCCTTTTCTTTCCAGCTATTATTGTTTACGATGGGGCACGTGATATGATGTGGCGTCTCTCACATCCCGCTATGTGGCCTGACCCAGACTTGGGCTTAGTACAAGTAGTGAACGATAAATTCTTCATAATGGACGGCATTATTGGTTTGGCTTTTGATACAATAAATGGAATATTATATTTTCAGCCATTAGCTACTGATCGGTAAGAGAATATTATATTTTTATTTTTTGAATTTTGTTCTTTAATTCTCGCACCATACAATTTTTTCTCCTCATAGTATCTTCTCCATAACCAAAGACGCACTACGCGCTGGACCACGACGTCTACACGACATATTACCCATACGCTTTTTGGGCAAGAAATCCTCCCAAGGTCTACCACTTTACTTAGCGCCTCAAGACGGCAGTCTCCTCTTTAGTCCAGTCACCGAGACAGCCATCGTCAGTTGGCATCCACAAACAAATAAACAATCTGTGCTCTTCTACGATGTGGAGGTACTACAATTCGTTGCAGACATCAGCGAGTCTCCATGGGAAAGTGGCGTCGTATATGCCATGTCATCGAAATTCAACCGTTTCACATCGGAAAATGTAAACAGAGATGAGATTAACTTCCGTCTCATGCGTTTCAAGTATCCCAGCAGAAGTGCAGTGTCCTCACAGCGATTATTCACACCATCAGCGCCGTTCAAGAGTGATCTATACACGAATGGTAATGATACCATTTACACGAGAGCCGAAGAAAGATCATCGCCAGCAACGAACTTGGCGTACAGTTTGGATCGAAATGCCAAATACTTCCAGCTGCCGAGCGCAAGAAGTAGTTTGCACACGTTTGCGGGTAATGGTATACCAGCAACGCCAGCAGCGCACATACTGCCATTCGGTCATGGTGGATACAGTTATAGTTTGGGTGTAAATTGAAATGAGAGTGTGGAAATTTGGTTGCAAGTTGTAAATAACATACCATTTATTATATAGAAAATATATGTACATACATGTTAATATTGTTCATTACTTTTTAATTTTTTTATTGTGTTTTATTTGTAATTTTTTAATATTAGATTTCTTACAAAATTAAAAAAAAAAAATTAAATAATATTCGTTTCACTCTTTAACTTTATTTTCGAATGTCATCTCTAAAAATAAGTTAGCTCTGCCCTTGATCCTATTATTGAGCCATTCTACGCTTTCTTCAAAAGACCCGAACCGGTGACCACTAAATCGAGAATACGGCCCTCATATTACAGCGTTTCCAGATAGATTTTGACGGTTAACTATGTGGAGTCGAGCGTTATCATGCTGCAAATTCCCTTGTCATACCATTTTTCACGCTATGCACCGCTCCAACGCATTAGTAGTCGAAACTTTTTCGCAACAATGATTTTGCCTGGCTTTAACGGCTCATCTTCTAACGGCATTTCTTCTTTTGATGTCTTTCAGGAAGCAGTCCCATGGTGAAAAATCACCTTTCGACAACTCATACCTTCAAGCCTATACGCAACAAAAATTTCCTTGCTTTAACCGAATTAAAATTTTTTATTTAGTCATTCTCAACAATACTGCGAGCTCATTTTGAGTTTGGCAAGGATCTTGATCCTTTAAAGCCGCGAATTCCTCAACATTAAATATTTTTGGTTCGCCAAGATGCTCTTGTCTAAGCGTCAGAGCAACTCTCTGCACAAACATTCCATGGATTTTAGTTGCATTTTGCTTCCAAAAGAAATAAAAATAAACTAAATTTCCCGCAAGTGCTGTTTATTTAACACAAATCCGGACATTATAATAATTATTGTTGACAAATCTGAAAACATCCCCATTAATTAAGTAATTGCTACCAAGATCGGCCACAATTTGCAGGTGATGTCATATTTGAGAGCGCCCCAAATTAATTTGTAATCCCAATAAATTAAAATTTTTTTAATAAAATTTCATTCAAATTTTAGACTTTTAACTTTTTTCAAATTGAAGTTTTTTTTATAAAAATTAGATATTTTTCAATAATAGTTAGTATTTTTTAATAAAAAGTTTAGTTTTTTTTTTATAAAAATGTGATTTTGTTTATAAAAACTTGTATTTTTTAATAAAAACTTTAGTTTCTTTTATAAAATTTTGACTTTTTTTATAAAAATTCGATTTTTTTATGACTTTTAAAATTTTTAAATATAAAACAAATAAAATTTTATAAAAAAATGTAAAAAAGTTTCCAGTTATTTTTTGGCTTGAGCTGCACTGTTGTCTTCTTGCCATAACTCTAACATCCTTTTCTCTTACAATGCCCTCCCTTGAACACAATTCATTCTCTTAATTCTCTCATCACTGCGCATGACTTATCCTGTTTACAACAAATATCGTATATTTTCTTGCTATAAAAAGCTCTACGCTTTATCAGCTGCTTCTGTGCATCCTGAAAGTCCTATATATATTGTGCGAACGGCACTAAGAATCTTCAGTCGTTGACGGCTCTTCGATGTGCGAATAACCTGATAAACGGTAAACGAGCGAGTTAGAATTTTTGAGTTGAAAAAAATATACATCAGTATCATATAGAAAAAAAAAATTCAAGTGAAAATTTAGTTCATTAAAAGTAGTAAAAAATATATACAAACGGTATTTTCGCGTCGGTATTAATTGAATTCGCGTCGGTTCGGTTCTGTAAAATAAAATCCATAAAAAGTTGCTTGAAATCATTTAATATAATTCACATAGCAATTCCGTGTCTGTTTGTGACTTACCTATACGCCTTCGCAAATATTTTGAACGTATAAGTAGTCAGAATCTGTGCTCGAGGTGTGTTTAAACTAAATTTGATTTTACTGGTATTTTGTACATATTATTTAGTGATTAATTGTGTATTAAACATAAAGTAAATGCAGCAACAAGTCAAGAATACGTACATAAATGTGTGCCAAACTGCGTTATGAAGTGAAGAGTTGAAAATAATTAATAATTAAAGTATTGAAATTAATTTCTCTTTATTTTTATTGTTGTTATTATTTTTTAATTTACTATGAAGTTATGTTCGCAACAACAAATATTTTATCAAATAAAATAATCATTGAAAATAATCTTACAAAAATCGTGAAAATAAAAACCAAAAAGAAAAACCTTATTTCTGTTGAGGTTTTTCAAAAATCTAAAAATCGATAAAGCAATAGTTTATTTTATTTTTTTATATTTGGAACAATCGGATTTCCATTCCATCTTTACTTTAGTTTTACATATTTTTTTTCAAAAACAACTTAAGTTTATTGATCAAAAATTCGAAACTTCAAATAATTAAACATTTTGGAAAAGCTATAACGTGCATGGGATGGGAGTTCCCGAAAAACCTGCCGTCCTTTCAGCTATTTCGACAGTATTTTCAAGTATTTTCTAACGTCATTATTTAGCTTACATCACGTTAAATGAGAAATTTCTATCATTTCGCTCGAAAAATTTTGAAATATTAACGTTAAAGCAGTTCTCAAAATAAATTACTTTTCGTTTTTACCCGCAGCCACTTTAAAATCATCGTTAACCGTGAGCTAAGTGTGGTTTCAACGTTAACGATTTCATTTCGTTTTGATAATATTATGACGCCGAATCGAAACGATTTCATTTCGTTGAGTTAATTTTTCTTGTTAGTGAAACGGAATGATATCGATGAGTTTGTTGAGCATCTCTGGTTTATACGTGTATGAATCAGGGTGTCATGGCAGTATTTTTTGTTTTTTTCCGGATGTCACATGACATCATAACAGTACCTTTTTTATTTGTAAAAAAGGGAACTTCTCATCAACTGCGCTATCTACTTATGAAATCTCTTATTCAAAGCTCAAGTGAAGTAGAATCGACATACTGAAGTTAGAGTCTAACCCACATTTCAGTGAACCTAACTGAATGATATGTATTCAAATGGAAACATTACAAGTATATATATATATTATAGGTAGCTTCTCCTGACAAAGGTGTGGGTATATCCAAAACTATAGAAGTGGGTTATTGGTAGTAATATAAGTTGCTATTGAAGACGTCTTATCTAGAGACTCCAGAACATGATCACCCTATTCAGTTCTGAACGAAAGCAATGTTCTGGAATTTTCTTCATTCTTTACAGGAGTTGTGTTTGACAATATTGGACCACCACCTCCGTGTTCATGGAACGGAATATTTTATATGCGTCCGAAGGGATTTTTTTTATCGCAATAGGGATTCATCATTCTTAATTTTTACTTCTGAGGTTGGAGGTAATTTCTCAAAAAGTTTTTAAAATACAGATATAAAACTCGATACCAAAATATATAACTAAAAATACATATAGCATTTGAGTATCCAAATCCAAATCAAATTACAGAAATCGGTTTATTTTAAATATAATATCTTTAACAGTATATATATAAGTAGTTTATGAAGAGCTCTTCTAAGCTATTCAATTTCTTCAAATATGGATTATTTTAGTTCATGAAAAATAAATTTTTTTTTATTGCAAATTTAGTTTTTTAAGGTTTATGTAGTTCTCTGTTAGTATTTTTGGTCCAACTACCGATTTCTCTTTGTATCCAATTTCTTTTTTTTTACAATGAGGAACCCAGTGTTAGCCACCTCACGCCCAAGCGACTAAGAGGTGCGCCTGAAGGATAATCGAAACATCCAACCGTTCGCGGAAGAGCGCGGTCACATTTTCCTCTTACACTAAACAGCTCCAGAATTGCTCATCAGCTGTTATAAATTATGTGGAAAAAGGAAAGAGAAATTACTTAATTATTTAAAACACTTAGTAAGTAGGTTTTGATACAGAAAAACGAGTCAGAGTAATCAATGTTGGCGGAATGAGTATTAAAATCGTATTATAAACATCACAATGCATGAACACAATGAAAGTGGTCTAAAGTGACTAGATGACCCTAAAAGATAGACAAAGTTAAGCTCGAAGTAGGAATGGGCTATTAATATCGCCTTTTATCAATTTAGTTCCAAGGCTGATTAATGAGCCGTAAATGACGTTTGTAAGGAGGGAGATTTTAACTCACACCTCAGTAAAAATTTCCTAAAGCGAATCACTATGTAATTGATAGCGTGGACTCCCACACAGGTGAGCTATATTCCAAAATGGGCCTAACTAGTGAAGTAAAGATTAATTTTGTAATGTAATGTTCATTGAACTCCTTAGCCCAACGTTTAATGAAAGCTAAGATGCCTTTTGCCTGATTAGCACAATAATTTATATGATTTCTCAAATCTAGCTTAGTGTCCATTGTGGTACCTCAATCGATGATTATTATTGGAAAGATTTTCTAGAGAAACGATTCTAACCACCTAACTTTGTCAAGTTGTAAAAGTTCTCTATTTTCAATATCTTCAATTTTCCAAAAAGTTTAAGCCGGTCTCACTAATACGATACTCCTTCCATTATCTTACTAAACATACACTACAATCGACCAAAGCTGTGTACGGCTACTCCTCTATTAGTTTACACTGCCTTTCTGTTATATATATTTTGTCGCTTTGCAACTGCTGAGCGACTTTTGGCCGAGCTCCTCGTACAATTTGTGGTTTTGCGTCGTGATGTTTTTCCAACAAATGGAGAGACCTACAGTTCATACTAAGCCGCCTCCGAGCGGTTGATGCTTTTGATTTTCATGTCCGAACTACAATCGGAGGGGTTGAAAACTTAATTTTTTATTTAAATTAATTTTCTTTAACTTTTGCATGCTCGTCATACCAGGATTTGAAACATGGTCTTCCGAATGGCAGTGGGCAATGCGAACCACTCGGCAACCGTGACCGAAATTGAAGTTTTAGCTCTCTGACTATTTCTGATTAAAGGCCCTCCTGTTTTTCCTCAGCAAGTATAATGAACTTCTGTCTGTCGATCGCCGGGCACTCACTGATTACATGCTCTACTATCTCCTCTTCCAGACCACATTTTAATGTGTGCGCCACCAATAGTCAATATTCAATCCTAATTGTACTAACGGCTAGAAGTTTGATAGTTTTGTTGCTTGTAAAAACGCTCCCAAAGTCATACAATAGAGTTCATTACGCGGGCTTCCTTTCACTGCGTTGTACTTGCAATTATAAGGGCACCATCTTTAGGCAGTTTATCAGCTTATCTTGAATGCCTACATATGTACGAGTATATTTGAACTTTTCCAGCCATTTTTTTATCGCTGCTTCTGCAAGCTGCGTAGTTCTAATGGCACGTAGTAAGCTGCAGATCCCACTCCATTGTTTAACTTTTAAACCATCTGAAGTAGAAGCTCCGCCGAAAGTCGCTTTAGCGTTTATAAATTGCCAATTACATACGTGTATGTACATATGCATGTATAAATAAACCAATGCCCATTTAATGGCAAACAAGTATAACATGCACAGACACACCCTTATATAAATATATGTGAGTATGTAAGCATTTAATGCTCAGCAATTGTAAATCGTGCCATAGTAATTTGTCTTGCCATTTAGCGAACTATAAAAGTCATTAATCAACAATTAAATGTTCATTTGTATCTAAATATTGTTTATTCATTATGACATTTGCAATCATTCTACACACAATCTATAATCACAAAATTAACAGTAACTTCTTACTTGATGCCCATTGGACAATCGGAATCGTATATACATACATATGTGTGCTTGTATGTACATATGTCAGTATTGTTCATTTTGTTTACAAAACGAATTTGTTTGCTTCGGCGACAGTGCAAAAGCCAATTGTCCCCTTCACTAAGCAATAAAACCATTTCTGGAACATACAAACATATACTCATATGTACATATCTGCATGTTTGCATTGTCCATGGTCTTCCAAGCTACGATATGATATAAACATATACATATGCACAGGTATGTATGTTTTTATCTGATTGTTGTTGTTGCTATGAACTTGTGTCATATAAAGAGGTCATGAAAAAATTGCACTTTGCGGTGGTAATATTAAACAGACATACATACAGGTATGTTTGTCTAATTTCATATAAATCCATTCCATACATTGTCATAACTGTAAACATTACGTTTATGCACAATTATGAAAAAAAGAAAAAAAAGAAGCAAATATATTTTGTAACGGTTTGTCAATGTGCTTGCATACATTTGAGCACTAATGTCGCCTGTTTATATCACGGGGAAAATGTTATACTTTGGCGTATGTTAGTTGAAATTTGCCGGTTATTTCGATAAATAAAACACTTAATTTTCAGAGGAATCTCGTAATTTTTCTATTCAAAGTATTGACCATTGGTTTCTACACTTTTCGCCCATCTCTCAGGCAAATTATGGATACCATTCCAAAAAAACTTTTTCTCTTTCGAGGCAAACCATTCGACGAGCCATTTTTCGTCTTCTTCAAAATTAGCGAAGCACTGCTCTGCAAGGGAGTGTCCCATCGATGCGAAAAGGTGATAGTCGGACGGGGCGAGGTCTGGAGAGTACGGGGGGTGCGATAATATTTCCCAATTAAATGTTTTAATGTGTCTTTCACCAGTTTGGCGGTATGAGACAGCGCGTTGTCATGTTGCAAGATAACTTTGCCATATCTTCGGGCCCATTCCGACCGTTTTTCGATCAACGCATGATTCTTATTTGTTGCCGGTAGTGATCCGTGTTCACCGTTTCACCAGGTTTTAACAACTCGTAGTACACCACACCACACTGGTCCCACCAAACACAGAGCATTGTCTTACGGCCAAAGCGCTTTGGCCTTGCAGTCGATGGGCTAGCTTCACCAGGGGAAAGCCATGATTTTTTTCACTTCGGTTTCTAAATATACATCCACTTTTCGCCCCCCGTGACAATTCGATGCAGAAAAGATTTCCTTTCGAATCGTTGAAGCAGCATTTCACAAACGGTTTTTCTATTTTCCATTTGTCTATCGTTCAGCTGGTGTTGCACCCATTTTCCATACTTTGGGATCTCTCCCATGGCTTTTAAACGTTGGCAAATTGCTCCTCGAGTCACATGTAGTGTTTCTGCCAATTTTTGTTGCGATTGGGTTGGATCAGCATGCAATTCCTCGTCTTCGAACTTTTCGCTGCACCAGGATGTTCATTGTCTGTCAAATCGAAGTCTCCACTTTTAAATTGACGAAACCATGTCTCACATGTTCTAATCACTGGAGCATGTTCACCATAAGTTCCTACCAGCAACCGGTGAGCTTCAGCTGCCTTTTTCTTTTGATGAAATAAGAAAAGCAACGAATGCCGCAAATGCGATTTACTTGGAACGAAACTCGACATATTCACTGAGGTAAACAAATATGACGCTATTATTTTGGTGGAATGTGACTTGCGTATTTTTGTAGGTTAATGTCAATAGATAAAAATTACATACATGCCAAATCAGAGAAATGTATACATATTGCTAGCGATATCTACTAGTAAAACCGGCAAACTTCAACTAACACCCCGGTATATACATACATTGTTTTTTACTTGCATACACATTTAATCACATAACAAAAATGATTTGCAATTTACTTTTTCACAAACATATGTACATACAAATATGTATATTCTTGTACTAATTATATGGTTTAAAGCAAAATAAAATAAAATAGGCAGTTTGTTTTAAACACTGACAACTTTTGTTACCGGAAGGTATGCAAACAAATTACATTTTTTGAATAACTCAAAACGTTTCCATACCTCCTGTTTGCAGTATTTGCAACATGTGATGAAAGTTAAAGTTTTTCATGCAGTCTTTGAGGAAGAAAGATCGGTAATATTTTTAAAAGTTGAAAAATGTATTCCCTGATACAAGATAGACACGGTCTACTTTCGGTCTACTGCAGAGCGATATTCCTCATCAGTAATAGAATTCACTACTTTTTTTATCGATTGCGTGTTTTCATTGCTTGCACTAACAATTATGCGATTCGCACACTTTTTTTTAGCGATAAGCGACAAGTGATATTTCCAGTTTATTCAAATGGAGTAGGGTCAAAAATTGAATTCAAAATATCAAAAATAAAAAAAGTTTACTATGTTATGGTTTCCACCTTCCAAACTACGTTACTGACTCCTCGTCAGCGCTTGAAAAACTGCCAGTTAAACAGCAAAAGTACTAAATTTTCTGCTATTTATTCGCCGCCACAGTTAACAGTTGCAAGCATATACTTTTTCTTTTTCTTTGACTGTCAAAATGTGCACAACAACAGCAAGGTAAACTCTATATTCATGTAAAAACAATGACGTGGCTGTTGCTTTGCTGTGAACCCTACCACAGTAGCAGCGAAGTAAGCCACAGCAGAGCATGATCGTTTTGCTGACGGTTTCTTGTTAGTTTGCTGTCGCTCTTGCTTTCGGCTGATAAAAACAAAAAGACAGCAATTTGATTGTACCGTCGCGGTTAGCTATTGAACAATGGCCTAAAATAAAAATGTGTAAAAATGTTTGACATTTTTTTGAAAACCAAAGCGAAATTTTGATTTGACTTTGCAGGTTTTTGCATAAACTAAGGCAGTTTTGCATTCGTAATGCTGTCGTTTCCTTGCTTTAAATGCTCATATTGCTTTTATAAACGAGAGCAGAGATCAATAGCGTAACAACCGATCTTAGGCTACTGTTGCTGGCTGTTGCTTTTGCAGTAACGCTGTTCGCTTTCATGCTGAAAATAAAATCTCACAGTGGAAGCTATACCAAAAGCATAGCAAAGCAAATAAATAAAAGGTGCCGCGTTCCAGGGTACTTAGCGTTTACCGCAAAAACCTTGATATATGGATCACATATACGAAGGGATTAAAAAAAAATTCCTTCAGTTCGTGATTTTCAATTTGTTTTCGTTAAACTAAAATCTTCCACTGATAACCGCACTGTATGGTAGCTCTGGTGAAGCCCAAAATTGACAAAGACCCACGATTGACACAAGAAATGATTGCTAATGAATTCGGCTTGAATGCCATGGCTGTATCGTGAATATGAAGTAATCATTTGGGATACACGAAGAAATCTGCTCAATGGGTACCACGAATTTTAAATGAGGCCTAAAAATACGCTCGTGTGCATTTTGCTCAATTTTTCCAAAACAAATTCGAAAATGGTCAGTCTAGCAACTTTAGAAAAGTCGTTCCTGGTGACGAATCTTGATTTATAAGTACGATCCAGAAACCGAACAGCAGTCCATGGTATGGAGCCCAACAGTAGCAAACCCACCCGTAAAATCTGAGTAAAAAAAAATCATCATCAAAAGTTATGATGTCAGGTTACTTCACCCGATCCAAAAGCTGCTTTTCCACTCGAAAATGGTAACCGAAGAGTGCTTACCAAAAGTATTAAAAAATTTGTTGGAAAACAGGAAGAAAATGGATTTGCGTGCCATCCCACACTGCTGAAATAGCGAATAATTTTATTGCGATCTCTGGGTTCAAAGAAATATGTCCAACACTATATTCACCGGATATAGCACATTGTAATTTCTGGTTATTTCCAAAAATTTCAAAAAATTTAAAAGGAAAGGTCTTTAATAGCAACGAGGATATAATTAATGCTGAACTTGAAAGGCCTAAAAAGCAAGATTTTGAAGACTGTTTTCAGAAGTGGATCTATAGGCTTAAGAAATGCATTGAAATCAATAGCGAATATATAGAGAAGATACAAAAGGACAAAGATTACGAATAAATATAAAAAGAATATTTTTCCTGGTCAACTTACGGAGTTTTTTTTAATCCACTCGTATATGTACATATATTTCTAAACTCAGTTGGATTCAAGTGGAAAGGATCTTCAATTTCTCGAATCAAACTTCCATTCAATGATCTCATTTTGGCATGAAACGTATGACAAATACTCAAAAGTAATTTTTGTTTATTATTTTGTTTTTGGTTTTATATTGCTTAGATAATTTTCCGATCTACTTTATTGTACTTTAACCTTAATTAAATATAAATATTATGTCGATGGCGCTAATTATTTCAAAATAATCGTCATTTCGTTAGCGATTTGTGAAGTAGTTGACAACAATAACTAACCAAGCGATAGCGACTATTGTTAAAATAAATACAGTGAATATTAAAATCGTTAAAATTATCGCTGTTGGTTTTCGGGTCGTTAAAATATGGGTAGCGAATAGTGAAACCGAAAATAATTAGAAATAATAGCAAATTTTACCACAAGGCTCATCTCCTCTTGACATTGTCGCATATCTCAGAGCTCAGTGCATAGAAAGCTTGAAATGCCATACCACGAGCGCGAGCTCCTAACTTTGAAAAAGCTAAAGCGTGTTTAGCATTGCGTACTGCCATTCGGAAGGTCAGGGTTCGAGTCCTGGTACAAAATTTATAAAAAATTTATTTAAATAAAAAATAAGTAAATTTTTCCTGTTGCTGTCGTCCCTCGGCAGAGAGTGTCAAGCCCTCCTAACTTTTACCTCAATTGGCTTTAAGAGCTGACTCACATACTTATGTATGTAGACATCAATAACCTACTGAACTTCATAAAACTCACCAATTGTCTGGAACATCTCGATAGTTGAGGCGAATCTCCTTCACAGGTCACACATAGGTTTCGTAATGGGCCAGCAGGCACAAAAGCGCTTGATCAGGTTTTCAGGATAGAGCAACCTTTTTAACTTACTAACTTACTAGGCTTCGAATTGTTAATACTCTAATAAAATTAAGGATCGTAAAAAGTACTGAACAATTTTCAGCGAATTAAAAATATAAATAAATAAAACTTCATTCGGTGGCATTTAAAATTTATGAACATTTTCCAGCGAAGTGTTATTTAAAGACATAAAGAAAGTGCAACACATTAAACTTTAGGCACGGGCTGTGTAAATTTTCTGGGTTACATGCTTTCATTATTACGAACAACTAATAAAGCTTACAAACATATGTATGATTTTTTATTATACTGCACCTTTAATATATAAACAACTGCCCAGATGTACATATGTATGTTTTGAAAACAAGTGGCTTAAACCTGCAAGCCCACAGCCACAATAACAAACGCTTGCTAAGCCAGAGTAACGCAAAGCCTTGCCGTGCTATCCGCCCGCTGTTGCACACCATTTGCTGGAGTAGGTCATTGACAACCACTGAGCCGTTGTACGAGTATATTATTGTTATTATATGACTAGGGCAACAATAACAACAGCAAGCAACAACAATAATAAACGTACAGACAGTAGTACAGCTAAGTGTTAGAATACATTTTTCTTGATTTATACGGATCCTAAATGTCAGCAACAGCCAGCAGCCGGTGTAAGTTGAAACGTCGCGGAAGAGGAAAGGAAGAGAGAAGGAAACAAAAAAAAGAAAAAGAAATTGTGCATACATACGTACCTATTACATATACGTAGATGTTTGTTAAAAATAAATGCATATACATATACGTGTATATGCCTATAACCTACAGAGAAAAATATAAGTATTTAGCTAGAATGCAACTAGTTTTAATTTTTACACCAACTAGTTCATCTTCCATCTAGTTTCCAGTTCATATATATATTTATATAATTGGCGCTTTGTAACCGCTGAAACCGCTGCCGAGCTCCTCCTCCAACTTGTGCTTTTGCTTCTTGATGTTTTTCCAACAAATGGAGGGACCTACAGTTTATACTAAGCCATCTCCGAACGGCTGATAGTTTTATTTACGAGGAACCTTTATTTCAAGTCCGAAATACACTCGCAGGGGTGGACATTCTCTGCCGAGGGGCGACCATAGTTAGAAACTTTAACTTAATTATTTATTTAAATTAATTTTCTATAACTTTTGGATGTTGGTGGCACCGGAATTTGAACCGGAGCATTCGGAAGGCTAATACGCAATGCTAACCACTCGGCTACCGCGGCCAATTAAAATACTGTTTCGTTCGTAGCAATTGAGAGCTATTTCGTTTCAAACCAGTCTACATTTTACTAAACAAAAACCAGCCCGATTGATTCTGGCATTTCAAATGGTAAAACCGATTTTAATGATTTTTTTGTGAGCGTTCAGGTAGACTTGATAATGGGTTTGAAAAACCTCTTTCACAGGAAGTTTACTAGGGACCAAATTATGGTTCACTTTACTTGAAATTTGGTGCATTATATCGATCTATATATTTGAAGCTTAATTAGGACTATTCATCTTTATTTACAATTGAGCAAAATATAAAAAAACGCAATAATGTGTGGCTTGTTTTCAAAATACTAGTACTTAACTAGAATTTTTGCATACTAGTCTACCTTTGCCCGGCAGGGAAGGTATGAGCAGAATATCTATGTGCTTACTTGATTTTTCTCTCAACAGGAAGAAGAAAAATTGAGTATCGTGTCGCTTGTTGGCAACTAAACTGTTTCTATACATTTTTATGTATTGTATGACACACACATAAGTATATGATGACTTGAATAGAAGTACGAGGGTTGTTTTATATATTTCGGGATTATACTCCTATACCAGGTCTACAAATATGAAATGAGCGTTTTTTTTTTAATGAAAGATTAATTTTAAATGGAAGACTAAACAAATTTTACCTGTTCGAAAACCAATCAGACACCCAATTTTCGACTTCTTCGTAGGAATCGAAGTGTTGATCAGCCAATGCGTATCCGTGTCTTCTGGCCCATTCTGGACGTTTTTCGATGACTGCTTTCTTCAAATTGATCATTTGTTGCTTGTAGCGAATACGTGTAGTATTAACTGTATCACCAAGTTTTAGGAGCTCAAGATCCAACCAAACACTTAGGATTCTTAAAATAAATCCATTTTTCTTAGCCATTAACAATTCTATGCAAAACTGATTTTTTTCAAGTTCTTGAAGCAAAAATTCACAAGTGGTTTTCCGGTGTTCCATCTGTCTTTCAGTCAATTTATGTGCCACCCATTTTCCACACTTTTGAATCTTACCCAAAGCCTTTAAATGATTAAAAATTGTTTGCTATGTTACATTTAACATCGCTGACATTTGCTTTTGACTTAAAGTATCATTTTCGTTCAAAATTCATATATGGTATAGGTATAGGTATAAATGGCGCTTTGTAACCGCTGAAGCGATTTTCCGCCGAGCTCGTCGTGCAATTTATGTTTTTGCGTCTTGGTGTTTTTCCAACAAATGGAGGGACCTACAGTTTATACTAAGCCGCCTCCGAACGGCTGATGGTTTAATAAGGAGCTCTATTTCATGTCGGAAATACACTCGGATGGGTTGAGACTCAGTGCCGAGGGGTGACCGCAATTAGAAAATTTAACTTAATTTTTTATTTAAATTAATTTTCTATAACTTTTTGGATGTTAGTACGACACCAGGATTTGATCCCCGAGCCTTCCGAATGCTAACTACTCGGCTTTCACGCAATCGTAAATCATCTTATTGTTTTTCAAAATATTCTCCATTAAGAACTATATACTTTTGCATGCGTTTGAACTAATTAATGAAGCACTTTTGCCACTCTAATTCATGTAACCCCAAACAAATGTTCTGAACCCATCAACGCCTTTTCAGGTATCGAAAAACGTTGACCCCTCACATATAAAATAAGTCTTTCGGTGTCAAGTCAGGATTATACGGTGGATGACTCAACAAATGCAGTTGCTTCTACCGAAATGTGAGAACTTACATTGTCGTGAATGTCAAATAAATGGTTGTGTACATTCAGACTTTTCTGTTCTGCGTTGTTTTTGTGGTACAGTTCCTGGCAGTGCTTGTTGTACTCAGCTCAGCTTTAAATTTCTATACAATCAGCTGTTATTTACTTAAGAGCTCATTTGCGTAAATCCACGATTAAGCACCAGTAACACTGTCATAGACGTGTTTCCAAGCACAGCTATCTTATTTTTATTTTTAATATTTCTCTCGAACAATAGACACAAGCCTGTTTTTGAGCAACTGACAAATTGTATGGTATCCAACGTGAACAATCCCCATATTTGTGGTTATCTCAGGATAGGTCACATGACGATCTCGCTATATCAGTTTGCGCACAGCATCAGTAGTTTTTGGCATAACAACTGATTTTGGGCGATCTTCACGAAATTCGTCATGGAGCGATCTACGACCTCGATTAAGTTCACCATACCATCGATAAGCACTAGTCCTTGATAGAGCTTCATCACGAATTAAGTACATCTATGCACTGTTGTTGACTTAATCCACGTCGAAAGTTATAAAAAATAATCGCGATTTAATTCCATTTATTTTACCAATATGAATATTTTAAATTACTGTAAAAAGCACAAATGGCGCTGGCATGTCAAAACGTTCTGAGTATGTATAACATCGAAAATTTCAAACTTTACTACAAAGTTGTCAGTTGCCAGATTGCAACAATAAGATTGGCAAATCACGAAATGTAAAAGGCAACCCTCGTATATGCATTCACTCACTAACATTAATACAAGCGTCAATCTTGAACAGCGAATGAAGCATGAAAAATCGATTTTTTGAAGGAAGGACTATAAAATTTGAACGGTAAACAACAACAAACTTACGGGCTTCTAAAATTTAAAATTAAACATATACATACATACCTACATGCATACAATTTATGGTCGAAAAATTTTAAAGAATGCTATTTTAATAAATATACAACAAATAACAAAGAAATAAAAACTGGAGTATGTTAGGTAAGGAAAAAATAGGAAAATATTATAAATTCTCTACATATATATTTTCAAATCGCTTTGCTTTTAAGGTGGTTAATACCGACTTAATATGTGACAAATAATAATTTTTGAACAAAAATTTGAAAAAAAATGAATATATGGTCGACTTTTTTCATACATTTTCAAGAAGTGCAAACAAATTGTTGTAATCAAATACATATTCACCATTATTTTCTAATGATATTTTCCATATTTTCAAATTCCATCAGTGTAGAGCTGTGAAAAATATTCGTTGGCTTTCCGGTCGGCCAATTTTAAACCATCAAATTGGTTTCGCAGAGATCGAATCAAATCTTTGTCACGTACGTAGGTTGCTATAAATATTTTTGGCCTAATAATGAAAATACGAATATTTATCAACGAAAATTTTTTTTTTTTTTTTTTTTTTTTGGATTTGGCTCGGCTTGGAAGACCCACACGGTCGATTGCTGTTTTGTTTCGGGCTCATACTCATAGATCCATGATTCGTCACCTATGACGATCTTATAAACGTCTTTTGAAGCACCGCGATCGTATTTTTTCAGCATTTCTTTACACCAATCCACACGAACCTTTTTTTGAGCGATTGTCAAATTGTGCGGGATCCAACGAGAACAAACCTTTTTTACGACCAGGTGTTCATGCAATATCGAATGTATGCTGGAGGGAGAAATGCTTCTATCTGAAGGTATGTTACATGACGGTCTTGCATTATCAGTTCACGTACGGCATCGATGTTTTCTGGCACAACGGCTGTTTTTGGACGACCTTCCCGGAATTCGTCTTTGAGCGAGCGTCGGCCACGATTGAATTCATTGTACCAGTTTTTCACAGTGCTATAGGATGGTGCTTCATAGCCATATAAAGATTTTAGTTCATCGATGCACTCTTGTCGTGATAATCCACGTCGAAAGTTGTGAAAAATGTTCGCACGAAAATGTTCACGAGTTAATTCCATTTTTTGGCCGAGTAGAATTTTTTAATTCCCTGTAAATAAAAAAATTCACGATTAAATGACAAAACGTTCTGAGTGATGTTATGCTAAAAATGTCAAACTTTCCAATGGAAATGTCAGATTGCACCTGGCAACACTCAATGTTGCCTAGGCCAGACCTATATATAGCAGCCTACGTAGTGCACGGTTCGTTCTATATGCTGGGTGCATAAAAACTTGCTTATAAAGCTTCGTTAAGATGTAGGAGGTCTGGTGTTGCAGTGATGAAGAGATTGTTGTAAATATTTTCTTCAGGTTTTAGCAGCTCGTTATGGACATTTTCCCTCCAATTTCACTATACACTTAGTATCATTTTTGTTGCCTTTAATTGAAGCTTTGATATCATTTGTGGAGGCTAACTGTTCTTTGTCCATTATTATTAATTTTATCTTTTCTCCTTGGCTATGATGAGTCGCCTTAGAATTGTTTCGATTTTTTCACTTTTCAGAAGCGTTTGGCTGTTCTATCATCATCCTTTTTGGCTTATTTATATGGTACCCAAACATTGAATTCCTTTTGGAAGCTAGCCTTATTTAAGTTGTTCTATACTGGCACGAAAGTGATATCTAATGTATCCGCTATCTCCTGAGCATACCGGTCTTGCTCCATCAATTGCAGAATGTCATTGGCTTTTTGCGTGACTGACCGACCAAAACGAGGTGTATCTTTGACTTCAAATCGAGGAAACCACAACTGGGTTCAAATTCCACCGTAAAGAACATAAATTATTCGTAATGATTTTGCAGCGCTTCTACCTTTTTTCATGAAAAAAGCAATTTTTTTGAATAGATCTGCTACACATTCAACAAAAACAAATTATAAAACTAATAGATATGAAACATTTGAAGTATATTTTACAACACCACTATGGGCTGGGTTTTCCACTAAAAGTGAACAGTGTGAAAAAGTGTAAAAGTTTGGCTGTAGGGAGCTTCTCATAGTGGATAATTCCTTGACAATCCCAACAAACACAAATTCTGACTTGAGGACCGTTTCATCATCATATCAATACCATAAACACTAGTTAAATTTTCGGCTGCCTGCAAAGTCGTAAATAAGATATGTATACTAAAGCACTCAGATTTCCTTAAAAAACCTTTACCTTCGTACGTGAGATAAGCTTAAATTTTGCGTACTCACACATGTTACAGTAGTGATCAATCATATGTGTGGAGCACGAATATGAGATACATACATATGCAGTATTGGTAGCCCATTTCAAACCTGTGTGCTTGTAAGTTTCTTTCAAAATCCGCATAACAACTTTTAAGATTCTAAACTTGAAAAAAGCAAGTAATTTAAAATATTACCACTTTAAATAGGAATTTCAGCTAAAATTTGCTTAAAGGTTTTGCAAAACTTTTATAAAAATTGTCTTTTCGGCAATTTTTTTACTGAAAATTTGAAGTTTCATGAGTAGAGAGTCTACGGAAGATATATTTACATATGGGCGTCCGTTCACCTCTTACGTTAGACAATTAAAGAGAGAAATGTGTATAGAATCCTCTTTCGTTATTTATTACTACTCTCTACCCCACACAACATACGAGTACATCAACACAACAACACCGAACACATCGCATCACATGACATGATATCAACGCCTCCAGCAGCGAGGTGTGACAATTAAGTAATAAGACTGATTTTATTGCCGCGATTGTGGTAACCCTGCGACCTTGAAATTTCCCTTCGCCCGGCATCATTTTTCTCTCCATTGATATATTTGCCATCGCTCTAGCTCGTTTGTTGTGTCGTGTTGAGTAAACGTGTGTTCGTGGTGCTCGTCATGAAAATGGAAAAACGAAATCAAGAGCAACGCGTCCCTAAAACAAAATCGGTGGTTAAAGGAACCCATTTTGGGTCGATTGAGGACGTCCAGGCGGCCGTGACGAGGGTTCTCGCGGACATTCCAGTCGAAGCGTTCCAGAAATGTTACGAAGCATGGAAAACGCGCTGGAATCGTTGTATAGCTGTCCAATGAGACTACTTTGAAGGTGATGGCAACAACAAGCAAAACACCACAAGTCCACGGACGAAAATCTAACAGGCAATTCATCTTATACCATATTTATAAAAAGGCCAACCGCATACTAAGAGTCGTGAGTTGACTGCTGTAGCGTAAGCTAGCTTTTGCATGAATAGGTGAGGTTCTACTCCCTATTCTAGGCGAGGATATACAACTATCCTACATTTACTGCAGATGAAGCTTTTAGAGGTGCTTCTCCACTCCTTTACAAAATAGTTAGTAATTATTTAGAGGTGGAAAGGATTTAAAGTAGTTGTAAGGTCCTACTTCTCGGAACATACTTGCACACTTGGCACGCTTGGCATAAAAAAAATCTTTACCAAAAACTGTATTTTTAATGTCACCTCATAAAAAAAATAAAAAAAACATTTTGTCCAAAAAATCAAAAAAAAAAAATTAAGTGTCACTTAGGGGTGTGAAAAATAGATGTTACGTTATTCTCAGACCTACTGAATATGCACATAAAATTTCATCAAAATCGGTCAAGCCGTTTCGGAAGAGTATCGTGTCTAACACTGTGACACGTGAATTTTATATATTAGATATAAAAAAATTAATTAAACAAATTTCTACGAATACATACTTGTGGAAACCGCCTACAAATACGTTCAGCAGTTTTTAAGTTCATCGCAAACAGATAGACAGACATTGACGGAGGGAAACTTTGCTTATATTATTTAAGGATCTTTTCTCGAATATATACCTACATACATACTGAGCTCAAGATTTTGTTCGAAGATTTTCGAACTGCTCGAGCATTTGAGCAACGAGTAATCGCACATTCGTTCATTGCTCACTGCTCGAAATGTTGAGCTCCATCAATTGAAACTCTTTCGAAGAAATTTTTGCAAACAACATTGAAATTTGAAATATTTCAAACTATCATTTGAGCAATTGAGCAACGAACGAGCTGCTCACAATGCTCGATACCCGGGTATCTACAGCTCTAGATACATACATACACGGTGCCATAACCCAAGTAAAATGCACAGCGGTACGTTGAAAGTAATCTGTTCGTAATTTATTTATTAATTAAAAATATGCACATAAACTTTTTATGAATGCTTTTTTGAATTTTGGCATAATTTAACAAATTTTTATATGACATTAAAGGTTCATTAGAAGTGGAATTTAAAAACATAAATATTTGAGAGCATATAAGTACATATACTTGTGTGCTATAAAAGTCAAAATAAATTCAAAACTCATCTATTCGATATTAAAAATATTTACTCTATTTACATATGTTTGTTCAACAAGTTAAGCCGCTTCCGGCAGCAATTTGAAAATATTTCGTTGTTTACGTCAGTTGAACTGTATGTGATTTCCATTTCCATATTATTATATGTAGACTTTGGCTTCGGGCATTTGCCACAGATCATATACCTATATTTGCTTTACTGGTTTCAGTATGAATAGAAGCAAATAAATTCTTAATTTAAATAATGTACAAATTAAATTTTTCTATTTTTTGAAGCAAGTGTTGATTATAGGCAATCACTGGATTGCTAAATTAAATTCTTAATCACTTTCTAGATATGTATCTTTATATGTATGTACAAATTGTAGAAAATGTTCCAAATATTTTTAAAGCGTGGCAAAAATTGAAAGTAGTAATAGTGATCCCCTAGAAAATATTGTATAATTGAGTGAATTTGTTATCACCAGAAAGCAAATTCAATACTATATCATGTACTTGTTATGCCAGATTGAATATTTTCATACGACTTAATTTCTTAAAAAGTCATTACTTTTGTAATAAAGATTTTTGCGATATGAGGTATCAAAAGGTCAAGAATTTGGAGATATTTGTATTTGCACCGATGAGTAAAAAATGAAATAGTTCTATAATTGCTAATGCAATCTCAAGAGTTGTAAATATAGCAGTTTTTTTTCCGAAAAAAACCAGATATGGTAACAGTAACTTATAACTTCCATATAGCTGATATATCCACGTTTGATTTTGTATAACAAGAATTGTATTGTCGGTAACGGCAGAGCCTTTTTTCAATCAAGAACACACCAGTTATGACGCCGGTCCACGTCGCCGCACCCAACAGTCACATTACATGTGGCGGCCACAAGTGCTGAGTGCTTAGCAAATAATGGAAAAATTTTCAAAGAAGTTATTTTTTGGGAATGTTGCGGGAGGGACGGGTAAGAATCACGGTCGCTCCGGTATAAAGACCCGCCGCGAGAACTTCTGGTTTTAGTCGCCTCTTACGATAATCCCTCCAAAAAGCAAAATTTTTGAACCCTTACCTCATAAAATAATTTAGCGAAGTGAAATCATATCAGATGATTATGAAGCCAATTGAACTACATATATAAACCTTCAAACCAGTTTAAATTGAAGACCCCTCCCTTTTCAAAGTAGATTTTCAATATTTTCCAATTATCTTCAAGTGTAAACAAAACCATTTCGTAAACCGCAAAACTTTCATTTAATATTGTACTTTAAAAGACAAACGGTTCACTCTTTATTTTCTTACATATTTTGTATGTGGTTTAAAATAACCACCCCTCCGGATAAACTGTTAGTTTCTCCGTCTGTTGGAAAAAATGTCAAGACACACATCGCAAATTGGAAAATCGTTGCGATTGTTGCAGAATTATGAAAGCTTTGCTTTCTCGAAGTCTTCTTTGAATTTTCGATAAAATTGTGAGCTTTCGTAAAATTTTGAAGTGTGAAAAAAATATTTTTTAATGTTTATACATGTTTTTTAAATTCTTTTTTTAATTGAAATTTCAAAAATGTACTTCATACAATTTTTTTTGCTGATTTTTTTAACTGTTACAAACTTACCTTACCTTGTTTCATACCCTTGCATAACACTTAAAATACAAATCAAATTTGGCTCTGGTCGTGAATATGTTTTTATTTTATTCGATAATTATTATGACATGTGTGCGTTTAAGTGATGATTATTAATGAATTCCTTAAAGGTTTAAAACAATTTTTTCAATAAAAAAATTATAACTTAAATACATGGTTATGGCTAAGATACTCTTATGTATCTTGGTTTCAGAAATCAATGTGTTTATTTTGGGTAAGTGGAAATAGGTTCTGTTATATGCCAAAACCTTTTGCGGAATTTTAGGCATTATATTAGGTAAAGTAAAAAGTTCGTTCGGTTTTTTTTCATGCAAACGGTTTTCCGTTTAATTTTTTCAGCCGCTTTGGCTGCTTTTTCGCCTTGATCGAAGAAAAATTGTAAAATATAACGAATTTTCTCTTTGCTGGTGTCCTTTTTTTACGAGCGCTCACAACGTACTGAATCAATCAATCGAAAAACTGTCAAAGACAAACTTTTAGCTCGAATAAACATGTTTTCAGCGCCGATGCGGCACGTAATACTAGTACTATGGACAATAACGTCTTCTCTTAGATAAAAACCTAACGAAATTTTTACTTTACCTAATATGTGGTTTCGTCATTAGTAGCTTAGCTGGCATACAAACAGCGCCTAATTTATCTTCTCATTAGATCAGTGTAATAGTAAATTGCCTTCTATAGTTCTGATTAAGTTCTTGGACGAGCTTGCGTAACATAAAAAAATTTAAATCTGGCATATACCTAGGTATGCAGTTAAACTCTTCTAAAAATTAGTGAGTTGTAAGTTCACTCAATCCTTTAAAAATTATTTAGAAACTTTCTTGGAAAATTACTCGATATATTGATAAAATTTACATGAATATCAGTGCAATTTCTTTAGATGTTATCGCAAACAGACAGACGGACACTTGCAGATGGTATCTTTGTTTTATAATTTTTAAGGATTTTTTCCCAATATATACATAAATGCTGCCATCAACCATTTATTCCTACATCAGAATCTGCTTTGTATGGTTCAACGACTATCTATCTAATCATTCGATTCGTACTTTTCGTCACTTTCTGTGAGAAATTTTAATTTTATTCATCGGTATACTCTCTATAGGGGATGGGGCCATGTGTAGAAGTTCACGCAAGTGAGGAAAGTTTTTGACTGCCATTCACCTGGGAATGGCCAGAAACGATTCTTGTGCATATGGTTCAAGCAGCTCACGACGTCCGGTCTTAGACCACGTATCCCCTGGGTAGCCAACGAACATCCGTTTGGAGGCGAGCTAAAGTGAGAAGGCGAATCCCATGCGGTTGTGCGTAGGGTTTGGAACCCACCACATGAAAAAACAACCCAATGAAAAAGCAACATAAGTCTCGGATGAGAGACCCCCCTTTTGATGACGACCCCCCAAATGTTTTAAGGATTACGATTTTAGGGCATGCACCTGGAATGTCCGGTCCCTTAATTGGGAAGGTGCCGCTGCCCAGCTGGTTGATGTCCTCATAAAGTTAAAGGCTGACATCACTGCCGTCCAAGAATTGCGATGGACGGGACAAGGACGGAAGAAGGTGGGTCCTTGTGAGATTTACTACAGCGGCCATATAAAGGAGCGCAAATTTGGTGTCGGATTCGTGGTGGGAGAGAGACTCCGTCGCAGAGTACTGGCATTCACTCCGGTGGATGAACGTCTAGCTACAATTCGCATCAAGACAAAATTTTTCAACACCACCCTAATTTGTGCCCACGCCCCGACGGAAGAGAAGGATGACTTGACCAAAGATGCCTTTTATGAGCGCCTCGAACACACTTATGAGCGCTGCCCCCGACACGACGTCAAAATTGTGCTTGGCGACTTCAACGCTAGGGTGGGCAAAGAAGGTATCTTTGGTACGACTGTCGGAAAATTCAGTCTCCACGACGAAACGTCTCCAAATGGGCTAAGGCTGATCGACTTCGCCGGGGCCCGAAATATGGTTGTCTGTAGCACTAGATTCCAGCACAAAAAAATTCACCAAGCTACTTGGCTGTCTCCAGATCGGAAAACTTGTAACCAGATCGATCATGTTGTGATAGACGGAAGACACGTATCCAGTGTTTTAGATGTGCGTACGTTCCGAGGTCCCAATATTGACTCGGATCACTACCTTGTCGCAGCGAAGATACGCACGCGCCTCTGTGTATCGAAGAACGCCCATCAACAAACACAAGGAAGGTTCGACGTTGAAAAGCTGCAATCACAACAGAATGCCGAGCGGTTTTCTACTCGACTTGCACATCTGCTCTCTGAGAGCACTCATCAGCAACCCGGTATAAGGGAACTGTGGGACGGCATCGCAAACTCCCTGCGTACAGCTGCAAACGAAACCATTGGATTTCGGAAAGACCGCAAAAACAGCTGGTTCGATGAGGGCTGCCGTGTCGCAGTGGAGAGAAAACAGACTGCCTACCTCGCAACCTTGCGATCGACCACAACACGTGCGGGGTGGGATAGATACCGAGAACTGAAGAGGGAAGCAAGGCGCGTCTGCAGACAAAAAAAGAAAGAGGCCGAGATGCGCGAGTATGAGGAGCTTGAGAAGCTGGCCGACAAGGGTAACGCTCGAAAATTCTATGAAAAGATACGGCGACTTACAGAAGGTTTCAAGACCGGAGCAAACTCTTGTAGGACCCAGGGAGGTGAGCTAGTGACAGATGCCCAGAGTATACTCGATTTATGGAGGGATCACTTCTCCAGCCTGCTGAATGGCAGTGATCAGGAAACACGCGGAGATGGTGAACCCGAAACTCCAATTGATGACGATGGAAAAGTTGTTCCATTACCCGACTATGAAGAAGTGCGAATAGCAATCGTCCGCTTAAAAAACAACAAAGCGGCAGGGGCCGATGGATTACCGGCCGAGCTATTCAAACACGGCGGCGAAGAGCTGATCAGGTGCATGCATCAGCTCCTTTGTAAAATATGGTCGGATGAAAGCATGCCCGACGATTGGAATTTAAGTGTGCTCTGCCCGATCCACAAGAAAGGCGATCCCACAGTCTGCGCCAATTATCGTGGAATAAGCCTTCTTAATATCGCATATAAGGTCTTATCAAGCGTATTGTGTGAAAGACTAAAGCCCACCGTCAACAAACTGATTGGACCTTATCAGTGTGGCTTTAGACCTGGTAAGTCAACCATTGACCAGATATTCACCATACGCCAAATCTTGGAAAAGACCCGTGAAAAGAAAATCGACACCCACCACCTTTTCGTCGATTTTAAAGCCGCCTTCGACAGCACGAATAGGAGCTGCCTTTATGCCGCTATGTCTGAATTTGGAATCCCCGCAAAACTTATACGGCTAAGTAAACTGACGTTAAGCAACACTAAAAGCTCCGTCAGGATCGGGAAGGACCTCTCCGAGCCGTTCGATACCAAACGAGGTTTCAGACAGGGTGATTCCTTATCGTGTGACTTTTTTAATTTAATGCTGGAGAAAATAATACGAGCTGCAGAACTAAATAGAGAAGGTACAATCTTCTATAAGAGTGTACAGCTGTTGGCGTACGCCGATGATATCGACATTATTGGCCTCAACAACCGCGCCGTGAGTTCTGCTTTCTCCAGACTTGATAAAGAAGCGAAACGAATGGGTCTGGTAGTGAATGAGGGCAAGACGAAATATCTCCTGTCATCAAACAAACAGTCATCGCATTCGCGACTAGGCTCCCACGTCACTGTTGACAGTCATAACTTCGAGGTCGTAGATAATTTCGTCTATCTAGGAACCAGCATTAATACCAACAACAATGTCAGCCTTGAAATCCAACGCAGAATCACTCTTTCCAACAGGTGCTACTTTGGGCTGAGTAGGCAATTGAAAAGTAAAGCCCTCTCTCGACGAACGAAAACCAAGCTCTAAAAGTCGCTCATTATACCGGTCCTAATATATGGCGCAGAAGCGTGGACGATGTCAACATCTGATGAGTCGGCTCTAGGAGTCTTCGAGAGGAAAGTTCTGCGAACGATTTATGGTCCTTTGCGCATTAGCAACGGCGAATACCGCAGACGATGGAACGATGAGCTGTACGAGCTATACGACGATATTGACATAGTTCAGCGAATGAAGAGACAGCGGCTACGCTGGCTAGGCCATGTCGTCCGAATGGATGAAAACACTCCAGCTTTGAAAATATTTGATGCAGTACCCGCTGGTGGAAGCAGAGGAAGAGGAAGACCTCCACTCCGTTGGAAAGATCAAGTAGAGAGTGACCTGGGTGCACTTGGCATTTCCAACTGGCGCCAAACAGCGAAAAGAAAAGATGAATGGCGCGCTGTAATTGCTTCGGCTATAATCGCGTAAGCGGTGCCAACGCCAATAAAGAAGAAGATACTCTCTAAAGGTACTTATCTTTTATTCTTACTGTACAAACACTAAACAAAAAATTTGAAAATCAAGAACTTGAGAGAATCACTCTCAAACATAAAACCCATACAAAGTTCATCGTTCGTCGTTTCGTGAACGCACATTTTAAAATTCATTACATACACGAAACGTATCTTGCTGATCAGCTGCACCTTCCAACATCTCAACAAGGACGGGCTATAGAGCCAAAAATGAGAGCAATATCAAAGAATGGAAAGAGCGTAAACAACAAATTGTAAATAAACGTCGTTGAAGCGACGAAACATGTCGTGCCAGGGTAATGGATCCAATTTATTCAAATCAATTTTTGTCCTTTCTCTACTTGGACTTCATCAACTGAGTTTTTACAATAATAATTTATTCACTGACATCTTTGCTTTGTTGATGAATTTCATAAATTCATAAATCCACATGTAGAATTCATCAACTCTTAAGTTTTAAACGACAGTCCGTTTCATATCTCTCTCATATTTTAATTTAAAAACTTTAACAACTAAAGAGAAATTTTTTTTGGTTTTGTTTTACACGGTCGAATTTACATACACATATAATAGCCCCATTGGTGCTTATAAACTAAACCACTTTCAATAGATATTATGCGTGTATGTACATATATAGGTATGTATATCTGCAAGCTAAGTGTGCAGGCAGTTTGGCAGTTTGTTGTTATTCTTGCTATTTTTTATCTATAAATTTTTTATGGATTTGAGGATTATTTTTTTAAATATTTACATTTTTAACAGTTCTCGGAAGGAAATTTATTTTACATGCTTTTACACATTTACAATTATTTTTTTACGAAACGTGTACAAATAAAAATAAAAAAACATTTATTTTTCAGCGGAGTGGTATCGAAAGTGAAGCTGACCAAGTGCAAACAAAACGAATAAAGCCATTGGAAAAGTCGAGTGACAGCGTAAACAAAAATAGTCAACAAGACTAAGAGGAAAAAGGAAGTTGAAGTGAAGTGAAATGAATTTAGAGAATGGGCAGAAAAAAGTTTGTAAAGTGAATTTGAAAGTGAATGCAAAAACAAAAGCCTGGCAATAAAAGTTACTTTTTTTCCCACACAAAAAGAAACGCATTGCGATAACAACAACAATAAAACCACAACAAAAATTACGTTAACGATAAAGCGACATTTCCGTTCATTGAAAAGTTAAAAAAGCATAAAAAACCAAACTGCGATTTGAAACGGTATAACTGTATAAATATAAGCATACGCGCATAGCTCAATTGTTTCAAAATACCCTATAAATGCCTGCTTGTTTACGTTACATACATACACGTATGTACATATATGTATATAAGTGTCATTGTGCTAATAGTTGAGCCTGTCCGCAACGGCATCCTCTCACTTATCGTTTGTTTCGCACGCCTGCACGCCGTCACGTCACAATAAAGTCACGAAAATCCTTTTTGTTACCCGTGGCCAGCTGTGAAAGGTGGAAAACTCACGCCCAACTGCATCAAGGATTCAACAAGTCGAATTGCAAATGTTACCTTTCGTTTTATTGCTTTAAAATTAAAATATCCTGGGCTTCCTGCCCTACATATATAAAAACAAAAACACTTAAAATACATATAAAACGAAGGTAAATGAACCATATACACACTTACATATATACGTTGAATGCGAGAAAACGTTGACTGCAGCAGTTATATTGTGAAATTTGCTACAATAACGGTATACCTACATATATTCACACATTGCTTTTGTTCAGCCTCTTTTGGACTACATTTAAAATACAAAATGGTAAGTTCTGTTGCTTAAAAACAATTTTTGGTACACATTTATTCATATGAATTATTTATATATTTTAAATTCGCGTTAATCATTTTTGCGTTATTTGCTTTTTTCTGTGTTCTGGGAAAGGCAAAATGGCAGTAGCTGATTAGTTTCTTTGCGCAACAACAAACAACAACATAGATTGACTAACCGAAATTCATGGACAGATCCCTTCCATTTTCTTACGCCGGCTTTGTCGTCTCGTAGAATCCAGTAGTCAAGAAATAACCATAAATACGATGTTTCCCAATCGATCGGTGTCTGCTCTACTACTCGGAAAGAAAATAAATTTCAATCAATATGAGCCACAAATAAAAGTTTCTGGAACCACCTTCTACATGCTAATCTGATCAATAAGTTGCCAATCCATTAAATTTCGAGTGAATCGAATCATAAACAAGATTTGCTCGTATAAATCCGTGTCTGATTTGCTTCCCGGAATAAAATTATATTACCTTTCGTAAAAACCTTCTTCTATTAAATACGATTAATTGGAAAGAAAAAAGATTCTAGTTAACCACATGTCTCGTTCCGAGAGCTATTTTTGGATCAATGTCAATGTCAAAGTTAAGTAGTGCACAAAGGAAATCTTGCATGAGGTCATTGGCTATTTTAGGAAAAAAATTCAAAATGTTTATATATTGTTTTTTCGGACGATACTTTCAAACAGGGCAAGCACTGGTCACCTACCTATTATTCAAAATAGATTTTGACCGATTATCATATCTACTTCACATGCATGCAAAATTTCATAAACACCGGTCCAGCCGTTTCGGAGAAGTTTTGTTACAAACACTCTGATACGAGAATTTTATATACGAGATTGGATATCTTTTAACAATGTGCGCCATCAAAAAGTTTTTGACAAAAACATTAAGTACCTTTTATTATGTACTCGTACATATATACAGAGTTATCCATTTTTGGTTTCGAAAATAAATGTAAATAAAACTACATTTATATAATTATTTTCATGAAGTTCCTATTTATTACAAAGTTTGTACCTTGGCATGATACGAGTACAGTACATAATTTTTTGGCATTTTGGAAAATGATGGCGATTCTTGGTTATTGGCACTTTGATATAACCGGTTCTGTTCAATTAATGAGTGATTTTGGTTAAAAAACTGCGTAATATTGATAATTAATTAATTTTTTTATTTAATGTACTTTTGGAAGACATTAAATGTTGCCAGGTGGACAATAAACTTGTCAAAGGTACTGCTAAAGCTCGCGGTATTCCTCGAAACAGTTTTAAAAGCTATTTGAAGAAAGTGATAGCCAAGTTTGAGAATACTTCATTTGTAAAAGGTAATGTTTTGTAGGAATTCAGCTGTAATTGTAGCTGCCGCACACCATAAAACACGGTTTTGACTTCTGCCTGTACATCATTTTATGGATGTTAACAGCCTTGAACGTCATCGCAAGCAATGAATAAGGACATCCGGTGCGTTTGAAGTGCGCTGACGTACATACCTATAAGCTACTTAACTTGCGGGCCTTATGCTTACGTTTTCGAAAATTATTTTCCATTTATTTATGGTTGTTTTTTTTTTTTTAATTTTTAACGACTACTCCAAAGGTGTCCATAACCGGATATGAAATTAGTTTTGGCCAAATGATCACTTTACTAGATATCCGATACAAGAAATCAATTACAGGAATCAGGTCACTGAAAGTTAGTTAGTATCTAGCTTCCATTGGTAATATGTGTATGTTCGCCTAATATGAATTTTGTCAATTATTATGAAACAAAAAGGAAACGGTGACCACAACTTGCATACTTTCCCTGCAAATTTATATTCATTAAGCATACATGACAAAAAGAAAAAAAACAAGAAATATCTTAATATAATATAATATTTTTCATGTACATGTATACACTTTAACTTTTCGGTTTTGTTAATTTTTAAAATGTCCAACATTTATTTATTGTGCCAATTATTATTGCTAATTATTGTAATGACATTATAAATCAATTATAAATAATTAAATTCTTAATCTGTTGTTCAGTTGATATTCAATTATTTTTTAATGGCTTCATTACTTAAATACTGAATCAGATTAAGTTATTAAGGTGATTATTTGTATGAAAAAATAAAATAAAATTAAAGAGAAGTTTTTATTCCCAGCGAAGTCTATTTTTCACTTGGGTATGATGCGGTTCGACAGTTTAATAGAAAATTTGTTTTTATTGAAACACACAATAGTGATTCTACATATAAAAACTTCATAAACGATACTCATAAAAGCTGGAGTATTCAATATTTTTCAATATAAGTACATAAATTCATGTTATGGCCTAAAAAATAAAAGTATTAAAAAAATTCCATAGATATTTTGCGAAATTTCACTATACGATATACACACTATCAGGATTTGGTCATTTAATAATCCAAAGTATTTCGCTTCTTTCACTTTGTTTTTGTCTTTGTTTTTTTTTTTTTCTTGCCGCTATTTATCGAATTTTTAATCATTTAAATAAACCTCGGACGAAAGAACCCCTTTTTGATAACGACCTCCGCGAATGCTTTAAAGATTACCATTTTAGGGCATGGATCTGGAATGTCCGGTCCCTTAATTGGGAAGGTGCTGCTGCCCAGCTGGTTGATGTCCTCAAAAAGTTAAAGGCTGACATCACTGCCATTCAAGAAATGCAATTGACGAGACAAGTACGGAAAAAGGTGGGTCCTTGTGAAATTTATTACAGCGGCCATATAAAGGAGCACAAATTTGGTAAAGGATTCGTGGTGGGAGATAGACTCCGTCGCCGAGTACTGGCATTCACTCCGGTGGGTGAACGTCTCGCCACAATCCTCATCAAAATGAAATTTTGCAACACCACCCACGCGCGCCCACGCTCCGACGGCAGAGAAGGATGACTTGACCAAAGATACCTTTTACGAGCGCTTCGAACACAGTTATGAGCGCTGCCCCGCCATGACGCCAAAATTGTGTTTGGCGACTTCAACGGTAGGGTGTGCAAAGAAGGTATCTTTGGTACGACTGTCGGAAAATTCAGCCTCAACGACGTAACATACCCAAATGGATTGAGGCTGATCGACTTCGCCGGGGCCCGGAATATGGCTGTCTGCAGCACTGGATTCCAACACAAAAAAATTCACATATCTACTTTCTTTTACCAGGGGTTTTTTGCCGGAAATTTTTGGAAATTTGACGGTTTTTTCGGTAAAGAAAACACTTGATTCTCAGAGGAATCTCAAAATTTTTTTATTCAAAGTATTGACCATTGGTTTCTACACATTTCGCCCATCTCTCAGTCAAATTATGGATACCATTCCAAAAATCTTTTTCTCTTTCGAGGCAAACCATTCGACGAGCCATTTTTCGACTTCTTCAAAATTAGCGAAGCACTACTCTGCAAGGGAGTGCCCCATCGATACGAAAAGGTGATAGTCGGATGGGGCGAGGTCTGGAGAGTACGGCGGGTGCGGTAATATTTCCCAATTAAGTGTTTTTAATGTGTCTTTCACCAGTTTAGTGGTATGAGACAGCGCGTTGTCATGTTGCAAGATAACTTTGCCATGTCTTCCGGCCCATTCCGACCGTTTTTCGATCAACGCATGATTCAAATTGATCATTTGTTGTCGGAAGCGATCCGTGTTCACCGTTTCACCAGGTTTTAACAACTCGAACTAGTTTTGGCCTTGCAGTCGATGGGCCAGCTTCACCAGGGGGAAGCCATGATTTTTTTCGCTTAGGGTTCTCAAAATAAATCCATTTTTCGTCGCCCGTGACAATTCGAAGCAGAAAAGATTTCCTTTCGAATCGTTGAAGCAGCATTTCACAAACGGTTTTTCGATTTTCCATTTGTCTATCGTTCAGCTGGTGTGGCACCCATTTTCCATACTTCTGGATCTTTCCCATGGCTTCAAACGTTGGCAAATTGCTCCTCGAGTCACATGTAGTGTTTCTGCCAATTTTTGTTGCGATTGGGTTGGATCAACATCCAATAACGCATGCAATTCCTCATCTTCGAACTTTTTCGCTGCACCAGGATGTTCATTGTCTGTCAAATCGCAATCTCCACTTTTAAATTGACGGAACCATGTCTCACATGTTCTAATCACTGGAGCATGTTCACCATAAGTTTCTACCAGCTTCAGCTGCTTTTTTCTTTTGATGAAATAAGAAAAGCAACGAATGCCGCAAATGCGATTTACTTGGAACGAAACTCGACATATTCACTGAGGTAAACAAATATGACGCTATTATTTTGGCGGAATGTGACTTGCGTAGTTTTGTAGGTTAATGTCAAAAGGAAAAAAATTACTTACATGCCAAATCATAGAAATTTATACATATTGCTAGCGACATCTACTAGTAGATCCGGCACACTTCAACAAACACACCTGGTATGATGAAAATAAATATAAAAACAGTATTTTTGCTGTGAGTTTGAAATACATTTTTTTCTCACCCCATGTTTTGGCAAAAGTTTGGGAAATGTTCCACCCCATCAAAGCGAATCTTTACAGGCGGTAAATAAGTAATTTTTTTTTTGTATATACAGGGTCCGCCATCTAACATTTTTTTTTTTGAACTAGTGGTTATTTTGAGTGTGGTAACACTGATGTTACATCTGATTTGACAGAAAGTTAGTTTTATCCTTCCGCTGAACGAAAATGGTTGTGTATACGATTGTGGAATGGGCAGATGAGCGCTTGGCCGAAGACCCGGAATTTTACCAAAAAATCATCTTTTCCGACGAAACTCATTTCCATCTTGGCGGCTATGTCAATAAACAAAATTGTCGTATTTGGGGGACGGAAAACCCGCACGTGATCGAAGAGAAGCCAATGCATCCTCAGAAATCCTGGTGCGGATTTTGGGCCGGCGGCATCATTGGCCCATTTTTCTTCGAAAATGCGGCAGGAGCCGCCGTTACGGTCAATGGCGAACGCTACCGCGCCATGTTAACGGATTGGTTCTTCCCGGAAATCGAAGAGGAGGACTTGGACAACATTTGGTTCCAGCAAGACGGCGCTCCGTGCCACACAGCCAACGTTACGATCGATCTTGTGCGCACTGTTTTCGGAAAAAAAAATTTACGTGGCGGGCCCTGTATATCAATAACGTTTTTTTAACGTCATAATATTTTTCTTAAAGTATCTGACTTTGAATATATATCGAGAGTGTTGACTTGACACCACTTTTGCTCTAACACTTTTATGGGATAGTTTGATGATTTCTAAGGGGTTTTCTGGTATACCCGAAGAGCTTTAATTGTACACTTGGTGTGACATAAAATAACGCTACATTTGAATGATGTAGTGTTTCACATATAATGTCAAGGTTCAAACATCATAATAAAATAGAATTTCATGAAAAAAAAAATATTTTAAATAAAATTGTATTAAAAAAAGAAAAAGTAAAAGACCGTAAAATGGAAAGCCCGATATTTTGGATAGCAGCATTTTTTAAAAAAGTTTGGAAAGAACATGCAACAAGCTAACTGATTTCAAATTGGACTATTATGCTATCGGAAAATCTCCAGGTTTGGAGGTGGCATTAAGAAATTGCTGGCTGTATTAGCATTTTTGGCACATTTGACATAAAAAAATATTTGTAATATGTCTAACGTGACTCTATATCTATATCTCGTTATATCTGAATTAATGAGCGTTACTTGAAAAACTCATTTGCTTTGTGCTTTGCTTCGAATATATTGTTCTACAACCTCATCCCATCAGCAGACGTCATATGGGAGGGATCGCACCTTCTTCTTCTGAACGACCCAATTTGGCGGTTCTTTGTGTAGATGGCCACTCAATATATGGTATATATACATATAATTGGCGCTTTGTAACCGCTGAAGCGATTTTCAGCCGAACTCCTTCTTCAATTTGTGGTTTTGCGTCTTGATGTTTTTCCAACAAATGGAGAGACCTACAGTTTATACTAAGCCGCCTCCGGTTGATGATTTTTTTACGAGGAGCCTTTATTTCATGTCCGTATAAGCGCAGATTTTAAAGATCGGGTTTTGTTAGCAGCTTTTACTTTTAATGCTGCCAAAAATCGATAAATTCACTTCTGGTTGAATGGGTTAGAACCAAATATCGCCGAGATCTCGAGCTTAATTTCAGGTATCAAATAGTCGGTTATGATGGCGAGATAATAATCGTCATTGACGTTTACGTTCTCACCGGCTTCATTTGTGAAGAAATATGGACCGATGATTCCACCGGCCCACAAACCAAATCAAACCGTTGTCCTTTTTTTTTGATCAAATGACAGCTCTTGAGTCTCTTCAGGTTGCTCATTGTCTAATACGGCAATTTTGCATTTACATACCCATTGAGCCAGAAATGGGCCGCATCGCTGAACAAAATTTGGCTCGAAATAATTGGATCTTCTTGGAACTTTTCAAGAGCAATAGAGCAAAGCGATGTCGCTTCAGTTCTAGCAGAACCTGTATTTTGTATGCTTTCAGATTAAGATCCTGACGTAAATGCGCCAATTCCTTCCATACGTCAGTCCGAGTTGCTGCGAACGGCGCCGAATCGACTCTCCACGGTCTTCATGTACACTCCCAGCTACGGCCGCTATATTTTCTTCACTACGCACTGGACGTGGTCTATTCGGTCGAATAGCTTCCAATAATGAATGCTGGGTCTCACGATGGGCTATGGTGTTGCGAATAGTAGGCAGATTATTTTGATCACAAGTTGAGCAAAGTGCGCAAAACACATTCTTTACAGAACGTTAATTTTCGTAATAAAGTTGAACAATTTGGAAACGTTGTTCAGGCGAAAGTCTTTTCATGATGAAATGCCAAACAATACTGATCTGTCATAAAAGGCTATTGAAAAAGGTATTTCCACTTAGATCACCCGTTAGTACCCAGTAGTTTGGCTTTGTTTTTTTCTCATCTTTTGTCATCCACACCCAAGTCTTGTTTAATTGCTATATAATTATGTACATACTCATGTATACTAAGGTCATATATTTCTCAATACACTAATTTTTACTATCACTCATTTTTTGCCCTTATTTACTGTAATATATTTGTACAACCCTTTTCTACAATTTAATACATCTCACATAACTTATATATAGCTTATTCGGAAAAACAAATTGTTGAGTAAAGCATATCGTGGTCCAAACTCTTTACAATATATACGTATATTATATTTATTTTTCATTCCCGAAGAGGTGAAGCCTTTATCTGCTGAAATAAAGCAAATAGGATTTAAAGTGAAACGAAAATAAATGAAAAGCAAATCAAATCCCTTAACTTTCATATCATTTGTGAATATCTTCATTGCCATAATTCTGTCGATTTAATATTTTTTTTTTTGATTTTACAAACAAAAGAAAAAATCAAAAATTTGCCAGCTCCAAGTTATGTAGTTTGCCCATAAAAAAAAAACAAAAGTAAAAAACTTCCCGGTCATTTCACATTAAATCAAATTCCATTAGTACATTCCACATGAAATATTAATTGCTGTTTTTAGAACTTAGAAAATTTCATATATCCCGCTAGAGCCATTACATTCGCTAAACCGAGAAATTCCTATTGTAAAATATTTAAATTTATCGATTTTCATAGCAATGCAAGCACGACACTTTGGCATTGAATGATGGCGGAGCAGTGACATTGCATGCATATTTTATGACGAATGCGAATAGATGAAAGGATAAATGAATGAATGTATGTATGTACGTGTATGTATGAGTGTACTCGTATGGGAGTATGAATTGATGTCAACCTGTTAGCTGTTAAGCCGATTTTGCGGTTAGTTAGCGAAAACAAGTAGAAAACATTATGACGTAGAAAACAGGTAAATAAATAATGAAAAATCGCAAGGAGACAGAAGACAGGAGACAGGAGAAAGAGATATGAACTCGTAAATGTAAGCTAAATGAAAGTGTTGGTAATTAAACTAAATAAATATTCAAGAAAAATAATACCATCATCTACATTAAAGGAACACCTCAGTAGATTTACCAATAAGCCGGCTGAATGACTTGACCTTTCCACGCAAACACTTTCAAGGATACGCGCAATCAATATATACACATATATATACATATAGGTATATATATATATACAATATATATATAAATATATCCACAGAGGTATTTGTGCTCTCACTTTCAAAGCAAAAACCTACATATGTATATACGCATATATTTATTCCGTTTGCCTGGGATTAATGCCCGCGCCATCGGCCACAAGTCAGTCTGGCGTATTACAGGTAAACGTGGGGACTGGTGAAGATTAAAAGTAAAATTGCGAAAACTTTCAACAAATCATTGCGTCGCACTGTTAAAGCAATGCATACACGTACGTATTCGTACATACAGCAAGGATGTCAGAGACTTATACAAACAACTCTATATTTGTTTAAGTAAAAGTTTGTTGCATATTTTCAGCAGGCCGCTGTTGAGGAGGGCTTCGCATGGATTTAAGTTTTGTTTGTTTAGTTTAAATTTCCAAATAACGGTTGAGATATTGTTGTTGATAGGACAAAATGACTTTGTGTTGTTTTTGTTAACGTTGTTTCTCTGTTTCTCTGTTGCGGTTGTTGGGGGAATATATTAAGGTTTGATATATGTACATATATTTATAATTCATATTACCCGACGGCCTTTACTGCGTTTACATGCCTCAATATACAATACATACTCGTATATATATATATATATATATATATATATATTCATGTACATATGTATAAAAATTTATTATTCTAAATATGAGCGAGTTGTGTACATGTACGAATATATATGAATAATTCTGTGAACAAGCGCATGAACGACCGAGCGGGTAAGCAGACTGTCTGTGCTTATGCCATGCCATGAACTTTTTATTTATTCCTCTTCACTTTGAATGTCGGTTAACAGCAATGACGGCTAATAATGAATGAGAAATGATGATGAAAATTATACTATGCGCGAAGATTTCAGGCTCATTAATGCAACTAAGATTATCAGTGGTGTTTTGCCTCAGCGACGGATCGGCGCGTTGGCTACTAATATAATAACTATTTAATTATGCATAACGGTAGTTGTGTGTAACAGATTTTTACTTACACTCTTGCAATACCCAAATGGATTAATGCAGGAAAATAATTAACCTTCGGAACTTTTCAACTTAAAACTTAATCAAATTTCATTGATTTTTTCTTCTAATTTTAATATTTTTACCCAGCAGAGGTTTTAAGTCGATTTGCCATGTTTTTACAAAAAATTAATAGATCAATGTTAAAAGAAACAAAACACGGAACTTCAATTTAATAGATTTTTTGAATAAATTCAAGTGAAAAGTTGACTTGGTAAACAAAACAAACCGAAAACTTTTCAATGGGAAACATCGAATTCAATTACCTAGTCTTTTAATTATTGCTGGACTCTGACTCCTGAGCTTATAAATAAAGCTAACATTTTTTGTGTATTTCTCTGGAGGAGAAAAATATTTATCCAAAATATCAGTGCAGAGAGACTTCCATCGACCTCTATGCCTGCAGTTAAAGAACTTATTCGTATTACATCATTGCTGTTGCTTCATTCGAAGTATAAGAGCTGGCATTGTCTTGGTGAAGATTGATCCGTCCTCGGCGAACAATGATTGTGTGCTTCTGCGTTGTTCTAGTAGTACAGTGGCAACATTTTTTTTTCAGTTTTTCCAAAAAAAAAAAAAAAAACAGACAGCCAATTGCTTAGAAGTGCTCCGCCGCGAAAACCTTTTTTGGATTCGGCTCATCTTTAAACACCCATACAGCCGACTGCCGTTTACTTTTGGGCACATGCGCTCAACAAATTATCTCTGTCATAATGTCTTAGACGTGTTTCGAGACGCCGCTATCGTATTTTTTTTTTTAACATTTCTTTCAACCAATAGACGCGAGCCTCTTTTAGAGCGATTCACAAATCGCATGGGATCCAACGTGAAAAATTTTTTTTTACTGTCAAATATTCATGCAACATTGAAGGCTTGATTGTACCACTAATGACACTAATGTAGTTATTTCACTCTCATAGTTGCCGGAATAACAAGTGAGTTTAGACGACCTTCACGAAATTTGTCCTGGAGTGATCTACGACCGATTGATTGAGTTAACCATACCTTCGATTAACACTGGTTCTTGATGGAACTTATTTGCCAAAAATTTAAAAAAGTTCATCGGCGAACTGTTGCTGAGTTAATCCACGTCGAAAATTGTGAAACATAATCTCCCGAAATCTCGCGAATTAATTCAATTTTTTGGCCGAAATTAATATTTTAAGTTGCTGTAGAGAACAGCCATCGTTTATCTAAACGTTCTGAATATGTACAACGTTAAAAATATCAAACTTTAACACTTCTCCTTCTTCATTGTAAGCCGCTTATGTGATAGTAGCCTAAATATCACGCCATTCTTTATTTTCCTTCGCTATCCGGCGGCAATTGGAAACTCCAAATGAAATCAGATCGCTCTCCACCTTATCCTTTTTTACCACCTCATCTTTACTACGGTCTTCCTCTTCCCCCGTTTCCACCGGCGGGTACTGCAGAGAATATTTTCATTCGGACGACCTAAGTTACGTCGTAGTCGCTGAACTATATCAATGTCATTATGTAACTCTTACAGCTCATCCTTCCATCGTCTGCGGTGTTCGCCGTTGCAAAAGATTAAGTCAAAGTGCCATTAATTAATTTTCAAAATATAAACTTTATGATCAAACTCGTATGTATAAATTACGATCTGTGTCGACTTTTTGGATTACGAGTATATCTTATCGATTTTTTGAGGATAAAATAAATGCAAAATGTAATAATACATTGAAGATAGTTCAGTTTCTGAGCATGCACTTACAGCAACAGCGCTATTTTCAGTTCCTATTCTTGGGCGCCCGTAGAAATATGAGTAACCTTTCCGCAGAATGCGGTAACCAACCCATGCCGAGCCTTGAGCCACGGCTAAAAAGTTTGAAGCTTCAGTGGAGCAGCTCTGACATATTTAGTTTCAGAGTTAGATGAAGAAGAAAGCAAGCGGCTCGCTACATAAATGTGGGCTAAATTTAAACCTACTCGTCTGTGCGGCTACGTAGGGTATCGAGACGCATGTAACAAAAAAAGAAAAAGGCCGCGATGAATAAGCGTTAGGAGCTTGATAAGCTGGATGACAGAGGTAACACTCGAAATTCTGGGACGACCGGAGCATACCATTGTAAGATTCCAATAGTTTATATCGAAAGTGATACCCAGAGTAAGCTGAACTTATGGAGGAAGTGTTTCTCCAGCCTACTAAATGTTAGTGGCAACGAAAAACCAGACTTGACGACTTCTTATCGTGTGACCTCTTAAACCTAGTGATGGTAAATATGGATCCATGATCGAACAAGCAGAGTATGGCGTATGTGACTGGCGAATGTGTATGCCAGTCATTACTTTGAAATTGTAGCCGATTTCGTCTATCTAGGAACGTGAGCTTCGAAATTGAAAGCAGATTCCTTCTATTGCTACTTTAGACTGAGTAGGCAATTGAAAGGTAAAGTCATGTATCGACGAAAAAAAACTAATTCCTACCAGTCGCTTATTTTTCCCGTCTCGTTGTGTGGCACGTGGGTATGGACAATGGCAGCATCTAATTAGCCGGTATTGGGAGTTTTTGGGAGATGCACCTCACGAACAATTAATGAAGCTTTGCGCATTAGTAATGAATTGGGAAATTCCACATATCGATGTGCTGTATGTGTTATCCAAAAACATTGACATATGGCGCTTTGGTACCGCTGAAGCGATTTTCGGCCGATCTCCTCCTCCAATTTGGTTTTACATATTGATGTTTTTCTAATAAATGGAGGGACCTACAGTTTATGCAAAGCCCCCTTCGAACGGCTGATGGTTTTTTGTAAGGAGACTTTGTTTTAAATCAGAAATACACTCGGAGGGGTTGGCATTCCCTGCCGAGGGGCAACCGCAATTAGAAAATTTAACTTATTTTTTTGTTTAAATTAATTTTGTATAACTTTTTAGATGTTAGAACGACTCCAGGATTTGAACCCGAGCCCTCCGAATGGCAGTACTCAATGCTAACCACTCGGCTACCGCGGTCGCATAGTTCAGCGAATGAATACGTCATGTTTCTCGGATATATAAGACCCCTCCAGCTTTGAAGCAGAGGAAGAGTAAAAAAATATCAGATAGAAAAGAACCTGAGGTGAGAAAAGATGCTTATGTCAGTCAAGAATAAAAGCAAAATTTTAAACGCTTGGGTTTCGCTCTTTGAATTACAAACGAAGAATCTCCGCATTATAACCTGTTTACCAATTGTATCTCCTGTATTTGTATTTTATTTCCTACACCTGCAAAGTGTTTTTTTTCTAGAAATTTATCAGTCTGGGCAATTTAGACAACTTTTTTCCGTTATTCTTTTTTTTACTATATTCAGTGCTTCAACAGTTTTAGTTTTTCTCAATCAATATTCTTTGGTTTACAATTTTTGTCTTTTTCCTTCATTCAAGCTGTCCTTTTTTAAGCTTTGCAATTCTCGCCTTTCTTGAAGTAAACAGATGAAAAAGTTAATTTTAAATAATGGAAAGATTTCATGCTACATTCCTTCAACCTCAAGTTTTATCTAACCATTAAGTGCTTCTAAAATTTGAAACAATTGCCATTACTTATAAGATTCCAATAGCTTCGCACCACATGAAAAGCACTGGATAATAGTACTTAGAATTGAAATTTTGTTTTTGCTCCCGGGGACATACAAGTGTGAATCGTCTACTTTTTGGTTTTTACCAATGCAGCGGAACTCCAACGCTATGTAATGTAAATTGTTTTATAGTGCCACTTAAGATACACCTTCTACTCTTTTTTTTTTTAGCAAAGTCAGATAACATTGACTGCAACACTCGCATTGATAATCGCAGACGAGCAGGAAACTCTCAATTATAATTATGTGTCAAACTTTTCAACTTTCCAGCGAAGCAAAACAGCGCTAACAAGGTTTAATTAAAAGCTTTCTCACGACAAACGTTTCTCATTTGAATGCGCTTCAAAAGCGAACTGACATACGCTTCGCTACCTGTGCTAATATGAATAAAAGAGTGTATAGCGTATATGTATGTATGTACGTGTGTTTTTATTTATTTCTATTGGCTCATGATGGTGTAACACTGCATCAATGCCCAAGTTGTAAAGACTTATGATTTTAATACTGAAATGAATGGAAGGAAAAGCAGAACTTTACTGGAGCAAAAGTGAGAGTGAGGAAATTGTAAGTGAAATTAATGAAAGTAAAGGAAAAAGTAGTAACATTTTAGCAGCTAAATGAAATATGTTGCCAAGTGGCACGAGTCGTGGGAGTGTGGGAAAAATATTTCGTTCGTCTACATCTGCTCCTGCTCAAGTTGACGCCACGCAGCTTACTTAAAACAGTGATAATATCGCTGTTGTTGGCGTAGAATTTTTTTCGTTTTGCACAATATGAATATATGCTATTAAGAAATGTTATTACCTTTCGCCAGCGTTTTATGCTTAAGCTTTTAATAAATTAATTAATATTATTTCTTTTTCAATTTTCCTTTCTATTTTCTTCTTCAATTATGAATGGTGACACACTTTTCTTAGGCAGCGGTTCATATAAAATTTATAAAATATTTCGTTTTTTTTTGTAGCAATTCAATTTATTTTTCGTTTGTCTTCACAATCATTCACTCTCCCGTTTATTCAGAAATCCTAATTTTACATTTTTCTTTGCAGTACGGCTTCGTTAATTACGCTCTGGAGCTCCTTGTGCTGAAGAATTTCGGCGAGGAAATATGGGATCAAATAAAGTGAGTAAAATTAATTCTTTATTATTTTTTTTTTTAATTGTGTTTGCAAGTTTTTCTTAGCGTTTTAAATCAAGAAGGACATACATAAGTAAAACCATTATAATGTATATATGTTTATATATATTTATATTGTCTGTTTGAGAATGATTGCTTCAGAACGAGTAAGCAAAGTAGTTCCTTCTAAAGGTTGATTTTAATTGTGGAAAAAAGAAAAAAATAATTAATAATATTTAAAAATTAATTAAATTTTAAAAAAAGGCAATTGAAAAAAGTGCTGTGAAAAACTTAAAAAATATATTGTATTTAAAAATATGTATTTAAAGAAATCTATAAAACATACTGATCACACTGTTTGATCAAAACTATAGCAATCCAGAATGTGCTTCAAATATTTTTGCATTAGATTACTAACTACTTTTGTTTAAATTGGAAAAAAATAAGTAAAATATGAATATGAATATTAGCGGTGCATTTTGAATTCATTCCATAATTTTATGATATTTTTAATAACGAAAGAAATAATTTAGAATTTGGAGTTTGTTTTCTCGAGCGCAAAGTATTCAACTTATTTGGAAAATATATTCCAAAGTACATTTGCGTTCATTAAGAGCTTACCCAACCATGGAATACTGAAATACTCAGAGTTTTGAAAAATAAAGAATGGCGATACTTTAAGTTTTATAAAAATACCGAAATTCATTTGCATTATTTACAATATTCAATTTTCTGACACAAGACTTTTATTTTAAAACGAAATGTTTCAGTAAATATTAATGCAAACCAATAATTTAATCAACCAATAATTTTATGGCTTCGTAAACTCAAAGTATTTGCAAAGTCTACTATATGATGTTCAAAAATTTTTTTTTGTTTTTATGTTTTGCTTTATTAAATTATAATAATATTAATATTCAGTCAATTTCTAGTTTTTAAATTTGTTTATTCCTCAAGCTCTCAAGCAAAATGTAATTACCCTTACAAATCATTTCCTTGTAACTAAATACAATATCATCCCACGGTGTTTTTCTTCATCTAAATACTTTAAGAAACTCATGATCAAATACCTTCTTGCTTTCTTGTAAATTATGCTGAGCATATTTGCAATCCTTTGACTTATTTCTTCAATTTATCGCTCAAAAAAGGAATTTTTTCTACTATATGGAGAGAACCTCTTATTGTAACCCTAGCAGGTCAGGTCATTTGACTCATACAATCACCTCTTTTATATCACACTGTCAACATAGCTTTGTTAACCTCCAAGCGTCACAAGCATTTCTCATTCCTAGTAGCCTGTCGTTATGTCTCTGGTTTGTCTCCGCTGATCGCGCTCTTCCCGCTTTGCAAATTGTTATTGTTTAAAAAAAGGAGACAATCGAAGATACGCATAAATATTTGCAGAAGCCACACTATTTTTATTTGTAATGAACTGATCCTGAAGAAAATTAGAACTAAGCTTAATTATGTTTTATTCTAACCATATTATTTTTATTGATTTTTACTTGGTTTTATGTTTCTAAATTGATTTATGATTTAAAGAATATTTAAGTAATGTTATTCTATTTTATATTTGCTTTTCTTCTGAATTTAAGTTACTTGTTTTCGATAATTTGAGTCTAAAGGTTTAAAACTAAAATTTAAAATTATGAGCTTCTCCCGACGAACCGTACAGACAGCTGCTAACGCTACGTATATAGATAACTATAATCTGTAGCAAGTTCCCTATTTCGTTGATTTGGTTAACACAATGAACCCTGAGCTAAATTTCACCCTTCACATTGGTGTCAGAGTTAACAAAAACAAAAGTATATTGACATTTGTAACACATTGGTCTGGACTCTAAGGGTCGAGAACTACCCTTAATAAACTCCTGCACATCATGACGGTGTTAATGTAACCCAGAGAAATGTTCCGTGCGCCATGCGGGCTGTGCCACTAGTGCGAATGGGCACGAGGTGGTAAGACGTTGGGAAAAATATTAATAATAATAATATTGTTTGCCCTAATCAAAGAGAGTAGGAGCAGTTAAACTTTCGACCGGGCCTCAAAGCTTGCGGTGACAGCTTAATGTTATCCAAATAGGATTTTGAATCTTCCGCTACCAGCGCCAAGAACGATAAAAATAAAATGTATTTTAAATATATTATTAAAACTAACACACACTTTATTTTTTTTAGGTATATGTATATATTACGATATGAGTGCAGTTGACGGGATGTCTCGTTGTTCATATACCTATATGAGTGAATTAGCAAAAGTTCGGTCAGTTGATGATTTTCAATTTGTTTTTGTTAAATCTAAAAATACCAAATCCTTTGCAATTACTTTATTAGTCTTCCTTTCAAATTTTAAAACGATCGACTAAAACACATTCGAAAATGGTCAGTCTTGCAACTTTAGTAAAAGCGTTACTGGTTACGAATCTTGTTTCTGTAAGTACGATCCAAATACCAAACAGAAATGTATGGCATTGAGCTCAACAGGAGCAAACCCACTCGTAAAACCTAAGCAAAAAAATCAGCAGCAAAAGTTATGATGTCCAAAAATAAAAAAAATTTAAAAGGAGAGGTCTACAATGGCTACGAGGAGATAATTAATGGAGTTAATGCTGAACTTGATAATCTTAAAAAGTAAGATTTTGAAGACTGTTTTCAGAAGTGCATCTATTGGCTTAAAAAATGAATTGAAATCATTGGCAATTATGTAGAGAAGATAAAAAATTACAGAAGTTACGAAAAAGTTCAAAAAAAAAATTTTCTGGTCAACTTAACGAGTTTTCTTTTTTTTTTTGTTATTTTTACGAAAAGTTCCGATCGGCCGATCCAAGTGGTTACCAATGCGTATGAAGCGTCATTAGTTGAAGTTCTTCTTCCAAATCAACGTTGAATACCTATCCTTAGAAGATAATGTCAAGCCCTCTGATTTCATTTTTGAAGACGGATTAAAAGAAATTATAAGTTCATACTGCAATTTTCAATGAAATTACGTACTTCAAAGAAAATCAAGATAAATATCTGTCTAAAATAATGACGTTTTCTGCTGAAGTGCAATTTTGTGTTTATTAATATTTGATTATTATTTGCGTTTCTTCTTTTTTTTTTAAGAATATGACATTGACACAATATTTCCGATATTTTTTCCAAAGAATTGTTGTAAAAACTTCATAGTAACGAGATTATTATTACGTCTTGCCGTTTTCGTAACTCTTTGCGGTATATATTCTATACGTTTGGCCATTATTTACTACACCCAAGTAGCATTTTTATCGCTTTGAGTGACAGTATTCCAAATTAAATTGTCAGCTCGTGAATAAATATCATAAATATGTACATATGTATGTATATGTGTACTCGTGTATTTTGTATGCTATTTTGAGCAATCTGATTGCAAAACAAAAATAAATAAGAAGCATTGAAACCTATATGGGTATACCCAAAAAACGGCGACAACAAAAGGCCGTCGTTAGAGATATTTTTTAAAAGTATTGAATATTTTTTAGGCTTGAATATTTTAACGCATATATTTTTGCACTCGTATACATATGTGGGAAAATATTCCCTATTTATTTATTTAAACTTTAGGTTCACTAACGCGGTCGGAACAAAAACGGTCCGCTGGCCGTCACAACTCACATAAGACTGTCCTAACATTTTTAAACCGTACCCGCCGTTGATATATGGCTTGCCGTGCTACAATTTCCAGGGTTGTATTACTATGTTCCTATTTCTATAAAGTTTAGCAAAGAGATGTCGCTAATCATCCTACATCTATTACTATGTTACTATTTCTATAAAGTTTAGCAAAGAGATGTAGCTAATCATCCTACAAATTCGGCTATCCTGACTTATCGTTCGTCCTCGGACGATGTACCCCAGCTCTTCATATGCTCTGCCACGGTTGAAGTGGACCTCGGTCCTTCGTGCTCACCTACTTTGCTCACCTCATACCTTCCGTTTCTTAAAACTCTAGTTATCTTATAAGGACCTAGAAACTTTGGTTTCAGTTTAAGCCCTGTTCCAAATTGAGTTAGCTTAATGGCTACCAAATCGTCAATGTAGTATTTCGTATCAGCTGTTCTTTTTGAATTAAAATTCCTACGATTCTCGACCTGAATCTTCTCAATATTTTCTTTTGCCTCCCTACGCAAACAGTCCCTCTCGTCCTCAATGATTTTAATTGCCTCATCTCTTAACATCTCCTGAAGTTCAGGAATTTCTGGAATACGCATATCCACGCCTGTCAACAATTTGAATGGTGAAATTTTTGTGCTCCTAGGTGGAGTGTTGTTAATTGTCTGCTGAACTTTTCCTACATGTTTATACCAACAGTTGGAGCTATTAACACACAGCTTAGCTAACATTGGAACTATAATTTTGTGCATTCGTTCAACTTGCCCATTTCCTCTTGGAACCCCTGTCGCTATGAGGAGATGTTGAATATTTTCATCCTCGCAATATTAACGCATTTGATGTAAACGCCGTACCTCGATCTGAAATTATCCTCTTTGGGTTACCAAATAATGAAGCTTGCTTTTTTAACCTTTCAATGACTTCATCGGTACCTGTTGATCGTGTTGGATGAAGCCATACATATTTCGTGAATCCATCTACCACAACTAAGATGTAACTGTAACGCTTGTTGGTTACTTGCATAGGCCCTACATGGTCTATATGAAAAGTTCCTAACGGTATATCGTCCTTTTGTATTGGCGACAGAAATCCTTCTTTTTTACCTCTTTTATTCTCTGAAATTATGCATTTAACACAACCCTTAATGATTTTTGCCACTTTCGAAGCTAGATTTGGAATATAAAAACTTTTTTCTACTGCTTCTTGGGTACGTTTTGCTGAAAAATGACCCTGGTTATGTGCTATCCTAATAATTTCATCCTCCATTGAATTCGGGACAACAACAACCTCTTTCACTGGGTCCTTAAAAAGTATTCCATGCTTCATTTAAAAATCTTCGTAATCTTCTTTTTCTACAATCTTGGAAACTGCTCTAACCCAGTCGTCACCCAACTGCGCTTGTTTAAGCCTATGCTGTAATGAATCCTCCATCAATAGACAAGAAACTCTGCTCAACGCATCCACATGCCGCATTTTGGTCCCTGATCTATGCTCAATTTCATACTCAAAATCCTGCAAAAATAATGCCCACCGTGAGATTTTAGTAGGTACTTCTTTTTTCCCCATTGTCATTGCAAACGCATTGCAGTCAGTAATTATTTTAAATTTTATACCTAAAAGATATACACGCCACTTTTTCAATGCTTCCACAATAGCCAGTACTTCCAGTTCATAAGAATGGTATCTCTCTTCCACAGGCTTTGTTTTACGGCTCATACATTGTATCGGATGAAGCTCCTGGTCGTCACTACCTTTTTGTAAAAGTACCGCCCCATATCCATATTTTGACGCATCTGCATGTACTTCCGTTTGAGCTTTGGGGTTATACAAGCTTAAAACCGGTGCATTGACCAATGACATTTTAAGTTGCTGAAAAGCTGCTATCTCTATATCACCGAACCTAACTCTTTTATCCTGTCTAAGAAGATCTGATAATGGCTTAGCTATTGTTGCATAGTTAGCAATAAATCGTCTGAAATACGAAGTTAACCCTAAGAATCTCTGAACTGATTTACGATCATAAGGCATCTTAAAGTTTTCTACCGCCCTTGTTTTTTCTTTTGAAGGCTTGATAGTTCCATTTTCAATCTCATAACCCAGAAATTCTACATTATGTTTTAAAAACTGACACTTCTTCCATCTAATGTTCAAATTATATTCTTCTGCTCTAGTTAATACTCTTTCCAGTTTCATTATACCCTCTCCAATATTTTGAGAGGGAATGATAATATCGTCCATATAAGTTATTACTGTCCCATCTTGAATCAGATCTCTAAATACCGCAAAAATGTATCTGGAAAATACCGCCGGCGAGTTGGAAATACCAAAAGGTACGTACCGAAACTCATATTGACCGCAATGAGTCACAAAAGCTGTATATTTTCGTGAATTTTCCTCAATAGGCACATGAAAGAACCCGTTGGCTAAATCTAGCGTTGTAAAAACCGACGACCCTTGTAGTTTATCGACCACATCGTCTATGAGAGGCATAGGAAAATTATCCCTCATAATTTTCTTATTCAGCTGCCTATAATCGCAACAAAGTCGTTTAGTACCATCTTTCTTCCTAACTAAAACTATTGGAGATGCATACTCTGACGTACTTTGTTCAATTATACCCTTCTTAAGCCATTCTTCAATTTGTTTATCTACCTCTTGTTTTTCACTGTATGCCATTCTTCTCGGTCCTTGATATACCGGTACATCGTCTATTACAGTTATTTTCATTTCTACCGGAGATTTATGGTTTATTTTCGGAGAATAATTGCAAATTAAATTGTCTATTTTCATCGATGTTGATATGTCAAGATGCTCTAAACTTGTCTTAATGATTTCTCTGTCAGTAACGTCTTCGCCCAAGCACAAATTCTCAAACTCTACTAAGACTTCCAGCTCACGTTCCTTATTAACTTCTTGGTTTTTTTCTTTTTCTTCAAATTGTACTCCACTTTCCATTACAATAAGCTTTGCTAACTTCAGTACATTATTTCCTATAACTGCTGAATATATAATATCCTTTTCCCTGACAACATGGAATCTTATTTTCAATAGCAAATTGTCGATTTCCACGTCCATAATAAAACTACCGATTGTTGTGATTGTTCCTTCCCCGACGCCCATTAACTGACGCTTATCCTTGTCCAATGTTATGTTTCCAAACTTTTCATACACATCCTCTCTGATTAAAGATAAATCGCTACCCGTATCCAACAGAGCACCAAAAGTTACTCCCCTATAGTAAATATCTTTAAAAACTGAATTATTTCCTTTCCCAAATACCTTACGACACCAATCGCTGCTCATAATATTTGTTCTAATACTTTCCACCTTTGTTTCTTTTTTGATATCTTTGTCAACGAATGTACACGTTGCAGCACGATGTCCTATCTGACCGCATTTAAAACAATTATTAGACGATTTATTACAATCCCTGGCAAAATGTCCAACTTTGTTACATTTAAAACACCTTTTCTCTTTTCTGGCTTCATCCGAAATTGTCTGATTATTAATTGTTCGTTGAATTTCACCTGTTTTAGGAAAATTTTTCCCAGCCTGTATTTTTTCGTAAATACGTATTTGTTCTTTTAGTTCCTGAAGGGTACGCGCCTGATATAAACTACTCTTATTTATTCTCGAATCTGGAATACCTTCGATGAAGTATTCAATTAAACTCTTTTCGTCTAATCTAATAGGAGCACCAATCTCCATCAAACTATACAAGTATTCTCTATAGTCTTCGTTTGGTTTTTTACGGCGGCTTCTTAAAGCTCGATGCACGTCTATAGATGAAATATTCACCCCAAACACCTGCCGCAATGCTTGCTTCAGCATATCCCAGCTAATAATACTACGCTGACTTCGCACAAATAACTTTGCTGCACCTTTTAGCAATTGCTTTGCGTATATGAATTTTTGTAATCCGTCCCACCCGACCGCTGTTGCATTATTTTCAAATTCGTCCAGCCATTCCTCTATCGATGGATTGTCATTGCCACTAAATGAAGTCAATGAGTCTGCGATATCACGCAAAGTAAAATTGGACTTCCCTAATGTTGCCTGAGGAAGTGTACTAACACACGAATGAGCTGATTCGCTTTCGGTTGAACCTGATCCGTCATCATCATTAACTAACAACCCGTAGTGTTCACAAAGTCTGTCTTGTAAAGTTGCCTTCCGTCCTGTTGTAGCACATCCTAACTCCCCTAATTTCCTCTTTAAACCCTCTACTGTCAATCTAAAAATATCTTCGCGCTCCATTCCGACCGGTTAGTTTACAAAATCGCTTTCAGAAAAGGAAAATTTTACATACAGTTTAATAATATTTGGAACAATATTTAGAATAAAAAAAAATTGTAGATCTATTTTAAAACTAAAATTATTATCAGTTATTAAAAATATTTCACATAAAAGTAATTATTACAATGTATTTTATTTTAGAACAACTCGATTAGTTTACTCTATTGGAATCGTATGATCTAGCTTTGATGAACTAAACAAAACATTTCACTTTAGAATGTTCTTTTTGAAAAACAAAAATTTTCCTTAACTTCCTATTTTTAAATATCAAATATTCCTCACAGAAAAGCTTTAATATTCACATTAAGTTATTTAGTTTATCATTTGAAAATTTAAAATTCAACTTAAATAAGAGATTATCATTAACTTACGTAACCTTCCTGGATGAAACTGTACCGTCACTGCCGCTTCCAGAAAATTGCTTATGTCGACGGTTGCACTCACTGATGCTTGCTCGACTGTACAAAATAACTGTAATTCTTTGTGCCTTTCCACAGAATAGTTGCTACGGCTTTATTTAAATGACGCCTTTCTCATACCAATGAATATACCGCTACGCTGCTACTGCCACTGCCACTGCTACTATTGCTACCGCTGCTACTGCTGCTACCGCTGTTACTACTGCTACCGCTGCTACTGCCACTGCCACTGCTACTATTGCTACCGCTGCTACTGCTGCTACCGCTGTTACTACTGCTACCGCTGCTACTGCCACTGCCACTGCTACTATTGCTACCGCTGCTACTGCTGCTACCGCTGTTACTACCGCTACCGCTCACGTCGACTGTTACACTCAATGGTGCTTCGACGACTCTACTGTAGTACAGTTGCTACGGCTTCGTTTTTGACGCCGTATACTCCCTCGCATCAAATCTGAACCTGTACTTCTTAAAACATGCCCAATGCACTGCCTTCTTTAAAGTTTCGAACGATATGTTCCACCAAACTTTTAAACCTCTCGACAGACTTTTTCATTTGTTAATGCAAATGTTCTGTTAAAACCACACACAACCGCACACGTTTTCACAAGTTCTTTGAAGTTATTGTTGCGTCGTGTACAAATTCTGATGTCTTAATTTTAATTCAATAATTTCATTGCAATTACTTGTGTACATTGTATACATGTGTGTAGTCTTGGCGTTCAATATACTACATACACATAGTCTATACATATTCTTATACATATGTACGTTTTCACATAGTTGTTGAAGAATCTCTACTTTCGGTTCACTTTTATTTTTAATTGCTCTTTTTGAGAGTTGTCCGTTTTATAAATCAATTCTAGTCATTTTGATGAAAAATTTTTCTCTCTCACTTCTGGCACCACTGTGGGAAAATATTCCCTATTTATTTATTTAAACTTTAGGTTCACTAACGCGGTCGGAACAAAAACGGTCCGCTGGCCGTCACAACTCACACAAGACTGTCCTAACATTTTTAAACCGTACCCGCCGTTGATATATGGCTTGCCGTGCTACAATTTCCAGGGTTGTATTACTATGTTACTATTTCTATAAAGTTTAGCAAAGAGATGTAGCTAATCATCCTACACATATGTACGTGTATGTGCCATAGTATATAAATGTAACTATACCAATTTGCACATATGTTTAAAAATAATATATGTATATACGCTTATTAAATTTTGCGTTAGTCTTTTACCCTACATGAAACAGAAGCTTACTTGTATAAATGAGATATGCTCAAAAGTAAAACTAGAATTTTCGTCTTCTGCTGAATATATTTCTTTATTAGTGCACCTGGGCCAAATCATCTTCCAATCTCCAAGCCATTCAAATTTTCAAACTCGATGTTCGTTGAGTAGCTCTTAGTCCTTACAGCTATGTGCTTCTAACGTCATCGGCTGCAAAACGTCGGCCTTGTGAGCTTCTCATTATTTTTCGAAGTAAGAAAAAGTTCGACGGAATCATGGATGAAGAAGATTTATATTACGTCCTATCAAAGACTAGAGTTGTCTGGTGACATTGCAAGTAGTTTCACTCAGCCACCTATAATTGGCTAGCCTTAAGGGGTTAGGGGTAGTCCGAATTTTCAAAAAATCAAATTTTTTTTTTTGCATTTTCGTTAAGTATAATATCTTAAAAATAATCTCTGAAAATTTCAAGTTAATCCGATAATTCGTTTTTAAGTTATTCGGCAAATAACAAAGAGAGCTCGGGCCTTTCAAAGCGCTAGTGTGAAACTTTAAACGCGTTTTTCTCAAAACTATGTTTTTTGAACTGGTGACAACTGTCACAACTCGAAAACCGCTCAGGTGATCATTAAAATCAACAGCAGCATTATACAGCTTTTAGAATACATAATAAACTCGGGCCTGATCGAAGGATTTTTTTTTGGAAAAATTTCGATTTTTTAAGACCAATTAACTGTTGATTTTTTCCCAAAAATCTAGACAAAAATTTCCTGAGGCCGCCATTTTGTTAATATTTGAAAATAAAAAATCTTTGGATCAGGCCCAGGATTATTTATTTATAAAACTAATTTTTTTTATCCGATTGATTTCAGATGAATCTCCAAGGACTTATGATTGTCACCGCAAGGACCTTTTTTTGGAATGGGTTAACACAGACAGCTGTAACTTCGGAAATAAATTTTTTTTTTTTTGAAATTTTCGTGACTTCAAGTCAAAACATTGTTTAATAATACCATATCACTACTTTTGTTAAATGAAATTATTTAATAGCAAAAAAAAATATATATATATAAAATACTGAAAATTCTCATTTTTTCGTGCCTCTGACTACCCCTAACCCCTTAACTGAGGATGTACAGTGTTTGTTCTTGTTTAGACTGTTCTTCTTGTAGACAGCTGGTGGACCTAGAAAATCCATAGGATGTCCCTATAACTAGGCACCCAAACCATGGAAGTTTCGCATACACTCAAGAGTTTATTTAAAATTTGGCTGCAACTTATTGTTACCTTTGAGGTGGTGTGATTACACTGAAGAGACTCAATACCAACTTGACTTCCAGAATATATTATAGTGGGTTCAGTTTCCGAATTAGAGTTTAGTAACCATGAAACGGCTTCCATTAAGGCGGTCAGTTCTGCTTAGGAGACACTGCAGTGGTTGTGAAGTCTCTTGCTCTCGTCGATTGCAAAAGGTATGAAAGGAAACTCCACAACCTCCTTCGGCATCGAGTTTTAGACCATTAGTAGATATAGGTTATAGAGCTTTGAGCCAGAACTATTATATTTCACACTTATTCTTTCTCTTTGGGAAATTTGAAACAGAAAATGGAAGTGACAGTTGAGTTTTACTTAGTCTTATGTCGTTTTCCAAAAAAAAAGTTCTGATTAAGCACAACATGATTTCAAGGGATTTCGTAGGAGTTAAAGGCAGCGCTCTTGTAATGAGTATGAAGGCTGTCTGCTGAACTTTGTGCAACTGGCTCCTAGCTGGCTAGCCCTGTCTAGTGCTGACCACCAGACAAAGATATGAGTAATGCTGTGACAACTTTAAAGAATTGTTTATGGCCAAAAACTCAAGAACAATCAATGAACATAGTGAGAGTACTTCATGATGCGCTATGCTTAAGTTCAAGGAACCCAATGAGCATACTTACACGTGCAAGCGCACATGCCAAGCTTTTTTTTCGATTTTTGCGAGCCAGAACTCCATCACTGTAATGATTGAGGCTTAGTTTCGACGTCATATTCGTAAGCCTATGTTTCGTCTCTTGGTTGACTAAATTTAGTGACTTTCCAGTCGCCATTGTTTTTGTTCAAATTCCATAATTTGGAACACATTTTGCTAACGCTCATTTCAGGCTGGTTTGTCTCTGCTTCTTTCATTAACTTTAATATCCCATTTGGAGGGTTTCACTTTTTGCGTAGGCCAGGGTGTTAGTCAAAGAGTTCGAACACTGTTTTGTTACATATTTTGAAAAGTATTTCTATCAGACACATCGTCTAACAATTTTTCTAAAACGAACCATGAATAGAGTGTTTTCTTCAAATAGATCGATCCACTTCTCATAAAAATCTTCAATTAAATCGAATTATAAATTAGATTTTTTCGAATAGGTCAGTCACTGGTACACTCCCCAAAAAACATTTTCGTATAGATTTTAAGATAATTATGGAGCGCGGGCAGTCTAAATGACAATTTCCGGAAACTTTGTGGTCTCAAAGTAAAATTTTCAATCAATCGATAGGTAACTTTTGGAGAATTTACGGGTTTTTATAATTGAACTTATGTGTATGATTTTTATATACTCATTCGAATACGGATTATCAGAATGACGAGCTGGGTTGATTTAGCCATGTCTGTATGTTAGTATGGCTGTCCATCACCCTGTTTGTACGTAAAGTAGTCCCTCAGTTTTTGAGATATTTCACACATTGCATTGGTACATTTAAACGATCGTCTGTTGTAACCGGATCTCACCACAATAAGATATGCCCGACCAATATTTCAGATTTGAGATTTTGTGCGTAAGATTTGGAATTCTACACATAAATAAGTCAATATTTTCGGTGAAAATCTTCAAAATCGGAAGACTCTACATCATATAATTTTGAATTTTGCATCGCCGAAGATAGCTCAACTTTCTTGTTTACTATTATTATTATTTTTTTTTGTAACTATTTTTTTTATTACATACTTGTAAATATTATGTAATACATGCCAAAACATTGTAAATAAACACCCCAGACATAATAATTAAATCACTTTTTTCAATTGACAGGTTTATTTAGTACTTGGTTGTTTGTTTTTTTTATGGAAGTGTGTGTATTTGTTGACGATTATATGAGTGTAAAAAAGAAATATATTCATATATTTATATTTACTTATATATGTATGTTTATAGCTGTTTGTTATTGAGTGTAACATATTCTCTATAATATTATTAACAACAGCAACATTTAAAAGATCATCAATATGTATGTACATATGTAAGTAAATGTACTTGCATAAATTTAATTATATTGCCATTGTTCCTGCAATAAGTATTATCAGTAAAGAGATGATGTGTCAACTTTAACTACCTTAGGTCGCGAACTTATCAGCCGCCCCTCGTATACACAAACGTAAGGAAAAACATGTTTGACAATCGTACTCGCCAAGGCCGCGAAATTTCAAAATTCTCGTTATTCTTTGAACAAACCTCGTACATTTATATTTATAATTTTTTTTCTTTTATTTCACATTTCTTCAAGCGTAGGCTTGCAAGTTATTCCATTTCACAGCTTCAATCATTTTATTGCGTGAGGCGTAAATCTTTTCTGGCTAAAACATGATTTTTGCATAATTTATGTCATATTTGAGAAAAAATTCTTAAACATATGGTTTGTCTGCAGACATGACCGCTTCTAAGGAATGACGTATTTTACAAATGTTAATAAGGCAGCGCAAGTCTTATTTGTTGATATTTATAAAAATATGCTTCAGTTGAATTCAAAAGTATGTCTAAGGAGCTTAATTCTTCGTCAAAAAAGTTTGTGACAAATTCAGCATAAGTATGTATTTATATGTGCATAAGTATATTATATTAAATATGTAAGTTGATATACTAACAGATGTAGGTAAGTATGTTCACATAATGAAAAGTAAATATTTCTGGCACTTTCGTATAAAACAACTTTGCAAATAAAATGAAAAAATTGAGTAAATAAACGCTAATTGATCAAATTCATTGTAAAACTCATTGAGAAAGACATTTCAAAAAATAATGGAAATATTTTTGAAGTTTGCACAAAAGTTTTCATTTACCGCTCTCATTAAAAGTATATGAAAAGTTTTTGCAGGTAAATTTCGTAAACAAATTTCTTTGTGAAGAAGTTTTTTCGGTAATTACAGTAAATTATGGCAGATAATAGCAATAGTTCGCAAAACAATAAAATGCTTATTTATTGATACAGTAGTTAAGGAAAGAGTATAATAATTACTTACTTATTTTATTATTTTCTCCAGCATCAAATTGAAGAAATCACACGATAAATATTATCCTCATCTAAACCTCGTGCAGCCAAATTCAGACATAGCTTTTTGTGCTGAAGAGGTGATGTGTATCGATTCTTTTCTCATGGGTCTTTCCAAAATTTGGTGCATGGTGAATATATGGTCAATGATAAGGTCCAAATAGATTCTTGATCGGGCCTTATTTGCAATATTTAACTGGTTAATCATACGGTTTTTGATGCAGACAATGTAGTCTCCTTTAGCTTTTTTGCATAATAGGGTCGGATGAAAGCATGCCCGCCGATTGGAATCTAAGTGTGCACTGCTCAATCCGTAAATAAGGATCCTTCCGTGGATGATAGTCTCGGTGCAATTCTCATCGAATCGAAATTTGTAACTCATCGCTAATTTGAACCCATGCAGCGACGGAAAAGGTGGACCAAGGATGCGCTTGGGTCATGCTACGTATAACGTGCCAAGTATCAAACATCGACTATCTTTTCGTAGCAAAGATTCTATGAAAAATACTTGCAAAATATAGAGGGGTTTCAAAACCGAAGCATACTCATGTATGAACTAAGGTGCTAATCTGGTGACCAACGTCAAGAGCTTACTAAATTTATGGAGGAAATACTTTTCTAGTCTGGTGAATGGTATTGAAAGTATAGCAATGTTTTCCTTTTAGCAAGTTGTTTAGTCCAATAGTGAATCGGCTTGGCCTCTGTATAAACTGCCTGAAGTTCGAATTCTTTCGCCTGATTTTCTCCGATCATAAACTTAACCAATTCCATGAAATCTGCTTCTATTTACTGAATCAACAGTTTTTTTTGTTTCGATTTAAGCTTTTAAGCATAAAAAAACGTTTAAATTATACCTGAAACCCACACTGGTTGAAACCAAACTATTATGGTGAAAAACCAATTAGGAAAATTTGCTGGTATTTTCAGTGTAGCCTCAGTAGCAATAACCATGCACAATTTAACTTGAAGTTCTAATCAATATTTAAGCCATTTATGTAGTATGTGACCCACATGCATATTTATACGAAATACAATGTACTATACATAAATATGTATGTATGTAAGGTACGAGTATATTAAATATAAGGTGGACTACAGTGCGTATACGTAACTTCGATGGTACTTTGGAGGTGAAACGAACATGAAATGGTCAAGAGCAAATACTAAACTTGTTGCTAGCAATATTAATGCCTACTTATGTGTTTTATACTCACCCACGTACGATTGTGTGCGGATCAACGTTTGACTATGTGACGCTATTAATTTGCCTTCAGTTTGGCTTAAGGATAATCTGCCAAAGTTTCAACACGCAGCGCAAGTAAATAGCTACCAACAGTGCGAGTATACGCACATTTGCACGTATTTATATATGTACACATCTTTGTTCTTGTCATTACCTCTATTTTCACTTTGGCTAAGCATGAAGTATAAGTTGCAAGGATGTTAGGATGTTTTCACTTGGTCGCTTTCAACATAACCAAACTTTCGTTTATACTTCTGTATTTGTTTAATTATTTATGCTGGTGAAAATTTCGTTTTCGTTGCTAAAAGCAATTACCTGGCTATATATAAAACAGTATTAGGCCAAGCGTAAGTAAACATACGCGTTCACTACTTGAATAAATGTCCTTATATAAATAAACAAATGTAACTACAATTAATGTTTAGCAAAAGAGCAATGTATATTTATATATTTCAAGCAAATAATCTTAAATAAATATTGAATTAGGTTTAGTAGTAGTTTCTTGTTAAATTGGTATTGATGAACTTCTGGGGGAAATTTAAGGAGTTAGTTTATAAACTTATATTAAATTTATTGTTATAGATATTTCATATCATATACCTAAATATATGGCGATTTGGAATAGTGTAGCTTATACACTACTAGACCCTGTCACACATTGTGGTATTATCGTTATTGCAAATAATGATAAAAACCTTAATTAAGTATCATATTTTATTATGTTTTTGATCTAAATACTTATTTGTATGTGTGGGTCACCTGTTCGCTGCTCAAATTCTTTCACGAAAATATCAATATGAATGCCTTGAAGCAAGCCAAACGCACTATTCGGATAAAAGTTCACTCACACCCAATTCAAAGTCGGTGATCCCTTTACTGTAAAGAAAGCATAATTTAGATTTCGAAAAAATGCATAAAAAAACATGCATTTTTTTTTTTTTTTTTTTCAAAAAGATCGATCAAATTTCTCAACAAGAATTTCGCTACCCGATTAATCTCAGCAAAAAGTTACCCACGCACCGATTTTCAAGTAAATCATATAAACCTTTTCAGGAGTTGGTAAGTTTTCGATATGCGGAGCTTTACAAACGAACATAAGATTTTTGAGTAAACGTTTTTTTAAATCAGAAGAGTTTTAAATAGCTGTAATTTTTTGACATTTGGGCAGTAAAAACTACGACAGGATTAAAAATAGAACGATAGACGCTTCAACAATGCATTGAAATTATTAAAATTCACTAAACAAATTTCATCGAAAAACCATCTTGACTGATAAAGCCCATTTCCACCGCGATAGCTACGTCAATAAGCAAAACTGTCTCATCTGGGGTCGGAAAATACAGTGTCTACTGTGTAACCATCTGGTGTGGTCTACGGTCCGACGGTGTTATTGGACATACTTTTTCGAAAATGAATGGAAAATATAAATAGTTTTTTATGGTATTGGATGATAAACCTATATCTGGACAACGTTTACTTTAAACTATACGGGCCTACGTGCCACATAAGCAACGAAACCATCGATTTTATGGGAAAAGTTCATTTGAATATCAAAATAAGACCTCCAATAAACTCGTAGATTGTTACACCTCAAGTATCAACCACTGACAAAAGTATTAACCTATTACGATGCCAGTTAGAAATATCAAGTGCAACCAGGTCTTTCTCTACCTTGTCTTTCGCACGAAGTGAATATTTTCCTCCGCTCTCTTCCTCTTGTCAATCCCGACCTCAGCGCATCCGCTGTCTCTTGATTCGCTGAACAATGTCAATGTCTCCGCATATCTCGTAAAGCTCATTGTTCTGTGGGCGCAGAGAACAATAAATCTTACTCGTACCCTTTCCCCTGAAGGCATTATCGGCCAAACTTCTCTTACTATTTGTGGTGAGCGTCTTTCCAAACACAGTTTATTGTAAGACGTCCTCTAATGAATGGTTGACTTTTAAGAGGAGGTATTGACGAAAGTTTTACCATTTAAGGAGTTCTGCAAAGATCCAAAACAAATAGTAGTCTGTTGGATGCATCAAAAGTTTCCAGCCAAGCTCTCTGAGATTTTGGCGAGTGACCAAAGATGTGTGCGGTCTATCTTTATTCTGGTGGTATATGACACCTTTACGATTGACTCATTCTGGCCGCTTCTCGTTGATGAATGTATTCAAATTGTCCAGTTGTTCATAGTAGACATACGAGTTAATCGTTTGGTTCCTTGGTAGCAGCTCAAAGTATACCACACTCTTTCAATCCCACCAGACTGACAGTATAATCTTTTTTTGTGAATATCAGCCTTTGAAGTAGCTTGTGGCGCTGTATCATGCTTGGGCCATGATCGTTTTCGATTGACGTTATTGTAAAAACGGATCATATTCATTGCGTTTAAGATGCATATCACAAGCGTTGAAGCGGCTTGTTAAATAAATTTCTTTAAATTCGTGTGGTATCCAAATATCAAGCTTTTTCATTAGTTCAAGACGTAGTATATGATTATGAATGATTGATTTGGGTATACTTAACTTCTCTCTAATCTCACACTCAGTTACATCATCAACTTCACTTGGCTGACTTGAACGTTGCTTATCTTTGAGTGAAAAATCTCCCGAACGGAATTTGACAAACCAACTTCGACACTGTGTTTCTTTTAAGGCCTTATCACCATACAAATTGCACGAGCTTTTTGCAACATGCGCGGCATTTTTTCTTTTAAGGAAATAATAAAGCAAAATATCGTGAAAATTTTCTTTTGTGGGCTCCCATTTCTAGAAAAGAAAGTACAATAATTTCGAACTTCAGTTCGGTTCTTGGTTCACATCCCAAAAGAAAGCCTATTCAAAACTGTTATCGAATACTTTTGAATATGCGGCCTTTATAGCCCAGAAACACTGCCATGACAAACACATGCACAGGAGAACTTCATGTATAAATATTAGAACGATTCAAACTAAACAAGAAAGGCATGTCATATTCAACTTTTGTATATGTATTTATTGTTGCTACTGCTAAGGAGTATTTATTGTTAAAAGGCAGAAAAAACGAAATATTCTCTAAATAAAAAAACTACCATAAATATACTAAAATATAATATTTTTATTTCCTTCGTTTTTTCTTCTAATAAATACAATTAAATCTATTCATGCTGATCAGTATTCTTCCTGTGTGAGTATACATACTTACACAATTTGTGCTCATACCATCATATATATGAATATTAATGACCATAGCTAGTACTCCTGGCGCCAATTTGTGCATTTATCTTAATTAAGTTATCGGAATTAAGGGAGAATTTTATTTTCAACGGAGACAAGAGAGGAACTTTTCGAAGTTTGTTCATCCGCAGCGGCAAAGACAACAAACAATAACCTTGCGGAGAATAAATTCAGTTAAATAGCTTTCAAATGATTAATGACAACGGCAGATATATTTGGGCATTAATGACAGTAAAATAATAAGCTAAAGGGCAGAACTTTAAAAGAGCTTAAACAAAAATTAATTTAGTTTGGTTTTCTTGTTGCAGGAGAAGGTGAAATTGTTTATATTGTGAACGGAAACCAATAATAAAATGATTGAATATTGTATCTTTGCTTTATTCCTCAACATGCTGATGGAAGTCTTCATATTTTTGTATATGCATACATGCGCACCCATATGAAGGATTCGTTCCGCAACACTTCGTTAATTGGGGTAAATTACAGTTCTTCAACTAACCACATACTTGAGAAGCAGTTGACGCCTGAACTTTATTTTCCTTCTTTTTAATATGAAATTTGTTTTTATTTCAATAAATCATAACGGAAAATACCACAAACAACGACGCGATAGCGGCGCATATTTTTTTCCATTGACATCCAAAAACAATGAAATAAGTTTGCAAGTATACATGTGAGCTATACACATGCATATGTAGTTATGTATATTCCATACACATGTGTATGCAAAAAGTATATTCGCGTGAAAAAATGTTAACCTTTTTTGCAGTTTTTGCTCTTCACATTTCTCTCTCACTTTTCACAAATGTACACTCAGCTTACAGCGCTTTCTCTGTGCACATACAAATCACCATTTGCATAAGTACACTGGATTGAATATCAAAGTGGTTAGAAAAGGAACTAGTTCATGTAAATAGTTTCCTTACTGAATTTCAAAAAGTAAAATAATAAAAAAAAATCTTATTTATTTTTATTTATTTATCATTTTCTAATATTAATTCCTAATGTAACCCAGAAGGAGCCAAAATAGTTATATTTACCAGTAGGTACAAACCGCCTCCGTTAGGCATCATGCTCTCAACCGGAGTCAAGCATCTCGTCATATTCTTAGATAGGAAACTCAACTGAAGCCAAGCCCCGGTAAAAAGGTCGAAGAAGGCGATTAGGAAAAAGATGGACCGACTATCGTGTGCTGGATTTACACAGCGTTAGTTAGACCAATTCTATCTACGGCGTCAACATATGGTGGCTGACACTCGAGAACATTATTATTAAAAGCAAATTAGGGAAAGTTCAACAGTTGGGTGCCATTAAAACTCCCTCTCAAAAGCACTTCTAACTCACCTCAACTCCCTTCCTCCCTGGATCTGTACTGGAAACTTGTAATGACTGCAGTATAGGACACACCAAAGTATGATCTCTTGTAAAACTGCCGAAGGTACTAGACTACACCCCCTCCAGTATGTGCTTTTACAATATTTTTTTCACGAAAACAGAACTGAATGGGAAGAAACAAACGCTCTCGATCAGGTAGTCATAGACATATTTACAGACGGCTCAAAGCTCTTTGAGAAAGTGGGCTATGGAATTCCATCCCCAATGTTCTTAATAAATTTGAACATGACACTACCAGACTACTTCAGCGTCTTCCAAGCAGAACTCTTTGCAGTCATGGACGCCGTCGAGTGGCTGCTCAAATCTACGGTAGCAGGATAATGAGTTACGATTTTTTATATTCCGACCGAAAAAACATTTGTTATACCTCTGATCAACTATGTCTTAAAAATACAAATTCTTTCTCTGGAAAATATTCATGCCAAGCCATTTTTCATGTGTATCATCACCAGTCCCGAAGTAGTCTTTAACTAGTTTATATCACAACACACTATTTGTTATGTAATATATGTATTATTTCATTGTACTATACGATATTTTATTCCGAGTTTTTATTTTGTGGCATGTGGTAAATACATACCTATACTATATGGTATGTACGCACATATTTGTATGTTTTAGGTGTAAAAATTTTCTGCAATCTTGTGATGGCATGACTCGAGTAAACGAGATTTTAAAGTTGAATATGTCCATAGATATGTGCATACTTGTGAGCATAACGAAAAGTTCAGTTGATATGTGAATTATTCAGCTGTATGACAAATAAAAAAAAATAAATAAAAATAAAAAAGACAAAAAAACAATATGTCATACAGAAGGATAAAATTAGTAAACATACATACATACGAAGTATTTGTTTCAGTTTTATGGTAGAGTTATTTCTGCAGAGCTATGTTTTCTTTCTTAAAGAGAGACAGCATCTTTTTATGGACTTCAATAATTCAGAATATCCTGAAAATAAATAAATTTCCACCTTCGAGAAAAGAGTTAAGGGGTAAAGCCACTCTAGAGGTTGAAATAGACTCATTTTTTTAATTTATTGTAAGAATATGGGAAAAAATATTTCTATTATTTTTATACAACCTACTATTTCTCCATTTCATTGAACATATATTGAAGTATAAAAAAAATCTTTAATTATTATTTTATTACAAAATGGCGGTGATAAAGTCCATTATTTAATCCATGTTTTTTTGAAAGGCGTCCATGGTAGGACCGATTTCCTCTAAGCGATGGGACTTAGAACAGAAACGCAAAAAAATTTATGATGAACCTAAGCTACGGTCTATGGAAGTACGTACGGATTTATTTTTCAACTAATTTATGTGAAAACGCCACACTTTTTTTTTAAGATTGATTTTTGACTAAAAAACACGCACTAAATAAAATGGCTACGTACTTCCAAAATGTATTTGTGAAGCTACCATCAAAATTGCAGGTAAATGGATGCAACAGGGCTCGAATAATGTGTCCTCCTGTGAGAAAAACGCGTTTAAAGTTTTCATTATACTCAGCGCACACTCTGAGGGGCTGCAGCAAAATAAAAAGTTCAGCTATTTTAAATATTTTTTTTACTTTAAAACCAATTGCATATCATTTATAGGACCCAAAGGTACCCTCTGAGCAAAAAAAAATTCTATACTGGCTTTATCCCTTAAATAAGAATTCTCATATAATATATTATATAATAGTATATATATTTAATTGGCGCTTTGCAACCGTCGCACATCGTGGTTGATGTTGGAGATTAATTCAAAAATAAAATTTCAAGATACAAGTAAATTTTTTGTACCAAAGGAAAATGGTAGCTAAACATATTTTTGGCAAAAAATGTACAGTTTTCCTGCAATATTCTCTGAAAATGACACGTTTATTTCTTTTTTTTTCAATTTTCCTAAGTTATTTATTTTCTAACTGAAAAATCTAACAAAAGTTGTAATGAAGCCTTCTTGTTCAGGTAATTTAAATTTATTTATATTTATATTTATATTTATTTAATTTATATTAATTTGTTTTGAGCGAAAGCCTTAAAATATGGAGGTTTCGATCTTATATGCAGACATACCATATAGTTGTGAGCTAAGCGGGGTCCTTCATTTCTATTACAATTACTTTCTTTTCGTAATACAAAATGTTGCGCACTCTTCCAGTACATGCATTTTTTTATACGAAATACAAAATCTCGATAATTCAGTTCTACCTTGTAGGAATAAATATTTAGAAGTTAAACACTTATCGTATAAATTGTGCATAAAAAAGTAGCAAGCTCGAATGGAAAATAAATCATGAATTCAAAAAAAATTTAAAAATAAAATTTATCTGTTTGTTGACCAAGCGAATACATTGACTTTGTTCTAATGTTGGCCATACTTCCAGGCGTTTATTTCAAAATCACGAGATGTCAGCAGCAATTAATAAAGTGGATATAAATTTGATTAAAAAGATGATTACAATACTCGTAGTTGTTTCTAGGGGGCACTATGTTGAAGTACAGAAGTTTCGTGACTACGCTTTACAGACTGGAAAATATTTCGTTGAATAAAAATAAATAAAATCCCACGCCCCGTTACCAATCGGTTAATTATCAGAAGAAGCTCAGAAAGCACGAAACAAAAATCTTAAGACTTTTAGGGAAGATTATTCTAGCAAATGAAGAAATATTCAACAATGTTTTACGGGAAGAAACATTAGAGATGATCGTAATGGAGAGCGATGATGACAACTCCGGCGAATATGATTATGATTATACACATTATTATGGTGGTGAAAAAGCAGTTTATATATTTTAAATAAAATCTGTACCTTAAATAAATAAAAATTGTTGAAAATCGATGTTCATTATATTTTTGTTTTATTTATTATATAATAATTTGTTGTAAGCGTCTTGATGGTTTTCCAACAAATAGAAAGCCTACAGTTTATCCTAAGCCGTCTCCAAAAGCCGTATGTATTTTTATGAGGTATTTACATTCAGAGGGTTCCCTATCGAGGAATATTGGTCGAACCAGGCATTCCGATTGGCAGTAGGCACTTCAGAAGAAGAATGACATACTTCTAGTGAGATGATAAGATGAGATGAGCATTTTTGTGGTGGCCCTGTAGTTTGACAAGGCTAAAAATAATTCTAAACTGCTTTTAAATAATTTTTTAATCTATTTATTATTTGCATCCAAATATTATGCAAATCAAACCATAAATAGAATTTTTTTCGAATAGAGCGGTACCATGCCTACTTCTCGAAAAAATTTGTGTTTCTGTACAAAATGTTTTTTTTTTTTTTTTTTTTTTTTTTTTTTGAATCGATCGGCCTTAGGAAAATTTATTTCTTATCGGATGTACCCGGCATTGGTTTAAGCTGTGTGTATGGGCTTATGCATCAGTCATTCATACAAAAAGCGTCTTACATACCATATATATGGATTTATATAAATATTTTTTTTTATTTTTTTGTTTAGGAAAAAGCCAAGGATATGTTTCAACTCAATATACTTTTGTTATAATTGACAAAATTTTTATTTTTACCTGTTTAAAAAGATGACGCACGAAACTAGAAAATCGTAAAAATTGGCATGGCTGTAACGAAAATCAAGCTCCAATATTTATAATTATTTCATATTTTTAAAGCCTTTCTTGAAGTCCAAAATTCATACTTCATGATTTGCCAATAAAAAAGTTTCTATAAAAAGCTTAAACTCTTTTATTCTTGCTCGGCTTTCTTTCCCAGAAGTTAAACTTCGTTGAACTTACAAATGCTGGTAGAGTATTAACAAACTGTGTGTAGCAAAACACTATTCTCGCTGGTGATTCGATGAGGTTATATAATTGCATTTAATGATATCCCATTCATCTGGCTCAAAATCAATATATGTACATATATTCTCTCCGATTATAGCCTAATCAACAATGGCATGAAACCAAGCTCTTCACAATCTGATGTTTCTAATAATGTAGACTTTTTCCTCTTTCTTTGAATCCACCAATGGATACAGCATCGAATATTTTATAAGCTATAGAGTTATTACCCATACGAGCTACGCCGCTGCCTCTTTCTTCGCTGAGACACACATCGTTTTATAAATCGTACAGCTCAAAGGACTGTAAATATTCAGCAAAACTGTTAACTCAAAAACTTCTAGTATTGACACTTCGAATTTTGGAATAAACCAGACTTTTATTGGATGAGTGCATAAGTTTGTGCCCGATTTCAAGTGCAAACTAAAATTGAAATTTTTTGAAGAAAGCGCTTTTATTAATCAATTATGTATTCGCCGTCATGTTCGGCAATCCACTCCCAACGTTCAACCAATTTACGGATGCCTGATTCATAGAAATCGCGCGGTTTCTCGTAGAAAAAGGTGTCAAGGTGGTTTTTGACGTCTTCCACATTTTTAAATTTTTTTCCATTCAAATTGTTCTGCAGCGATCGAAACAAATGATAATTGGAAGGTGCAATGTCGGGTGAATATGGGGGATGCGGCATGATTTCCCAATTCATCTCCTTCAGTTTGGCCAGGGTCGGTTTTGCAACATGTGGCCTGGCGTTGTCATGATGGAAAAGAACTCCTTTGCGATTGGCCAAAATCGGACGTTTTTCATCAATTGCTTTCTTCAATTCGACCAATTGCTGACAATACTTGTTGGCAGTGATCGTTTCTCCAGCTGGCAAGAGCTCAAAATAGATCACGCCTCGGATATCCGACCAAATGCACAGCAGTACCTTCATCGGATGCAATCCACCTTTCGACATCGGTTCCGCCCCTTCGTGTGCCTGTTTCCATGTTCTTTTGCGTTGAACATTGTTGTACAGGACCCATTTTTCATCACCAGTCACGAGCCGATCCAAAAAAGGTTCGTTTTTGATCCGTCGAAGCAAAGAAATTGCTGTTGACATACGGTCCACTTTGTTCTTTTCACTCAACTGATGTGGCACCCATGTATCGAGCTTCAAAGTGTACCCAATCAATCACTGGCAACCTCTACCGTCGAAATACGTGAGTTATTCGCAACTAAAGTCCTTAGAACATCGTCATCAAGCTCAGAAGGCCGTCCACTGCGAGGTTGATCTTCGAGGTTAAAATCTCCAGAACGAAATTTCGCGAACCATTTCTTTACTGTGCGGAGTGCTGGAGCACGGTCCAAATAAACTTCGCGAATATCTTTAGTTGCAGCGCCCACTGTTTTTCCTTTGCGGAATTCGTATAACATAATATGACGCATATGATCTTTTTCGTTGTTCATCTTCCATGCGTCTTATCACTAAGCAACTCAATCAAAATGATGTTATTTTATGCTTGATTTACAGCTCGGACTGTCACCTTTCCAACGATATATAATATGTATATATTTCTTTCACGAGCGCCACTCTCAAACGATTCGTACGGCATCCAGCGGAATCGGGCACGAACTTATGCACTCATCCAATATATCATAAAACAGGATGGGTGCGGTTGGCGACTTGTAGAGTTTGATCCTTCTTTGTTGAGAGAAGACTCTTTAAGTGCCTACTCAGTACAAATTAGCACCTGTTGACACGAGTACAACTATGTTAGAATTCAATGATGTTATTGACATTGGTGCTTCGTTTGGTTCCAAGATAGAAAAAAAATTCCTGAAATCAAAGCTTTAGCTATCAGCTTTGACCTGGATACATGTTGCGAATGACCTACCTGTTTATTTGATGACAGAATACGTTTTGTCGTATCTTCTTTCAGTACCATACCCATGCGCCTCACTTCTTCTTCTAAGGTGCGGTTGTTAACGCCTACAAACTTAATATCATCGGCATACGACAGCATTTGTATGATCTTGGGGAAGATTGTACTTTGTCTATTTAGGCCTGCAGCTTGTATTATTTTCTGAAGCATCAAATTGAGGAAGTCAGAGAATGGAACATCAGTACTTCTGTTATTATTCATTACACAACCCTTAAAGTTTGTGGCGTAGAGACATCGGCATATGGTAAATTGACAAAGAGATGATGTGTATATATTATTGTCTTACCGGTCCTTTTCAAGATTTGGTGTACAGTATATATATCTGTATCGATAAGATCGTATTTGCGATATTAAAAAGGCTTACTCTTCAGTCTTAGGCGTAGATGACGCATTTGTTGGATTGGTGTGGTATGTACTTAGGTTCCAATCAACGAACATGCTTTCGAACAATTATATAAAACTGTATTTGAACTCCTCAGCTGGTATCGGCTACCCCCGCTGCGTTGTTCTTAAGCCGGGCAACCGCTAGAAGCACTTTTGATAGTCGGATAAAGGAACATCTGTTCTATCGTCATCGATTGTGGAATCGGGTTAGCCATCTTCTGACGTTTCATTAACACCTTTGGGTATTACATGAGAATGCTCCGGTCTTGAAAACTTCTATAAGTCACCAATCTTTTCATAGAATTTTCTACCATTACCCCCGCTGGGTAGCTTGCCAAGTTCGTTGTGAACCCTCTGCCTATGCTCCATTCCATACTGTTCGCACTCGACATTGTATAGTACAATTGTCGTGGTCGTCATCAAAAGATGTTTTCTCATCCGATTTTTCATTGGATTAAATTTTTACGTGCCGCGTCCCACACACAGCGCACAATCTCATGTGCTCTCACGAATTATGTTCAAGTTCAATACTATAACGTAACTGTAACAACGCTCAACTCTATCAAAATCACTAATCGATAGCTATTTTAACATTCACATATACAGTATACATAAACATACATATGTATGTATATACACGTATGTATTCGCAATACTCATTGAAAGAAGTTCATGGCTAAAGCCACTTTATTATACATTTTCCATGTGAACAAACAAAAAAAAATATATATATGGTATATGAAATATAAAAATAAAATTGTGAAGTGAAGGCTAAAAAGCTCAACACAAATCTGTATACAATTTGTACAATGGATCGAGTGGGCTGAACATGGCAAGAATAGGTCAAAAGTGTTGAATAGAAACCAAGGCGTTCACCCACACATACATACACACACCCACACACACACACACAAATAACAACTCACAAAACAGAATGAAATAAAGAAAAAGGAAAATTTGAAGAAGCAATAGGGCCAGAACACCAGACGCAGACAGAAAGCAAGAAAGACAGTTGAAAACCAACGAGTGCTAAACTAAAAATGGTTTCATTGTGTCAGTTGAATATGTTTAAAGTGTGAAGCTGTGTAAATGTCTGTTTAATGCAACAGCATAAGTGTGTGTATGTGTGTGTGTGTATGCGCTTGCCACTGACTCTAGCAATGGCAGACAAGCTCTTACAAAGATGGCAAAAGTAGTTGATCGCAGCACAACAAGTGCTGAATTAATTGTTTCCTTATGTTTGAAACACCTACATATGTATACCATATACATGCATACATATGTGAAACATACGTACATAAGAGAGGCTATAAGGTAGAAAGTACGCAGAAATTACGTGCATATGTGTGCTTGTGTGTATAAATATTGTTTGTAACAGCAACTGCAAGTGGTTGACACACAGGCTTATAGAGACACGAGCAATTTTCAACATCACCTTACATATATGGTACATACATAAATACGTATATAGGTACATTCACGTGAACACTTGTATTATATTATATTTTATAAAAAAAAACAAAAAATGAATGTAAGCTTCTGCACTTGAAATATGTATATGTACAGCTACAAAATGAAAGCTGCGAAAAGCAAATAACAACAAATAGTCATGAGCAAAAAATTCCATAGCAAAAATGAAAGTAAATGTAATAAAGTCACTGTAAAAATTGTGAAAATTGTTATATATACAAAAAGAGACAGCATAAAAGGGTAGCAGTCACCACACAACAGAAACAAAAAAAAAAAAATATAAAAAATGGCATCTGCTTCCCACCCTCGTAGCTGAATATGTTTTGCTTTTGGCTGTGCCTCATATAAGCCTTGCACATACCATACATACCTACATGCATATAGAAATGTATGATTCTTTACACTAACAAACACACGCCTTTTAACTATATTTACTATTTTTTACGCGCATTACATCACTAAATCTTTCCACCGCTCTAAATGTAAATATGTAAATTTGTTAGTTAAACTTAAATGTATCAGTGTTCGAGAGAGAGTTTTGGCGCCAGGAAAGTGCTGCGAATATATAACCTCAAATATACAATAATATAGTGTCTATTACTTATACGTAAATGTCTAGGAGTATGGTATGTCGATATGTAAACTCTCTACAACGATTCATTGGGTGCAGGAGTTTTATCAGTTATTGAAAGATTTTCGTTTTATAAATGAATATTCATAATATTTAAATATATTTTTTTTTAATTTGAGAACTCAAACCAAAATTTAGTCAAATCATATATATACTTATACATACGTGTATGTGTGTACTTTTAATAATGTAATTTTCGCTTTATAACCATTAAAGTGATATTTGGCCAAGGTTCTCCTCAATTTCGTGTTTTGTGTCTTGATGTCTGGTTTCCAATTGATGGAGGGAGCGGCCTTCGAACAGCTGATGGATTTTAATAATACAAATAAACAACTGAAGAAACAAATGCGGCAGCTCTTTCACAGACCACAGGAGTGACAGGTTCTCAAAAATTAGACTCAAAAATTCTTGTAATTTTCGTGAGTGGCACACGGAGAAAATACTTGTCTTTATACAATAATTTTTATAATGCATCGCTTTATCACTCTATGAATCATATCTGGTTAGTCCTGCTTGTGTTTACTTATCCTGGATATCGCACCAGCTTCTATCAGAACTGCTCAGTCAACGCGTTAAGTAATCTGCTCTTAGTTCTGCTACTGTCCTAGGTTAAACAGTTGACAACCTCATGTAAGACTGAAAATTATATTCGGAATACACTAGAGTATTCTGACAACTCCTTCAATTCAGCTCTCCTTTCACTAAACAGGATAAAGAAGAGAAGCAAATGAGCCTGATTATGAAGTAGAACAAGTTGAAATATATTTTTCATCAAGAAAACAGTTATTGATAAAGCAATAATTTTTTTTAAATCAAATTCAAAATTAGCTCCCAACCCAGCTATAAATATTGTTAAACCAGAAATTAATAATTCACTGTTGACAATCATAACTTCGAGGTCGTAGATATCTTCGTTTATCTAGGAACCAGCATTAACATTAATAATAATGTCAACATTTAAATCCAATGCAGAATCACTCTTGCCAGCAGGTGCTACGTAGGAAATACAATAGAAAAGTAAAGGCCTCTCTCGGCGAACGAAAATCAAACTCTACAAGTCGCTCATCATACCCGTCCTACTAAATGGCGCAAAAGCGTGGACGATGTTAACATCTGGTGAGTCGGCCCTGGGAGTCTTCGAGAGAAAGGTTTGAGCATATGTACTGGCGAATACCCCAGAGCGATAAGATCTACGAGACATATGATGACATTAACTTAGTCTAGCGAATTAAGAGATAAGAGCAGCACAATAACACTCCCGCTGTGAAGACCTTTACTTCGGCACGCTTTATAAATGTGGTAGAAGAAGTAGGTCACAGCTTATCTTCACCCAACGTTTTCTGGTGCTTAGCAATATCTCTTCCGGGTATAATACATTGAAACCATTTAATTATTTCCTTACAGAAAAAGAAAACTCCTTAGTATCCTAACTTTTAATGGAAAAAGGTTTATATGATAAAAGCTTAATGATGTTGTAAAAAGGTTGTATCGAAGAAACTCATGCTGTGGTGTTGAATCGATACTAGATATGGGTGTTGATATGTGTGGTACAAGGAGAAAGCGAAGACAACACATTGTAAATTCGGTTGAATTATTATTTCTGATTTCTTATTTATTTTTTTAATTAATAAACAAAAAAAATTATTATTATTAAGAAAAATCTCTCGGTATATAATGAGATACTTGTTACAGCGGTAGGATCAGAATAGTTCGCGAAATGGCTCTACCAGAAAAATCACATTGAAACGTAAATTGAAATATGTTATACCTACATTTATTTGCAGGAAATTATTACTATTAATTATGTAATGATTTTCGATACGTACGTCTCAAATCCATCGTGATCGATCACTGGATTTTTAAATAAAACTTACTATTACTCTACAACCAACAATTCACTTTGCTATACACGACTACTTATTTTACAATTCTAACACTCTACTCTTTTCACACTGTTTATTACGCTGTACTCGCCACCGTAATTTACACTTTCATTTCAAATTTTTATGAATTTCTTAAAAATGACAATTTATTCATTAAATCAACAGTTAAACACCCATGTAAGACATTTACAAAAATAAGTGGTAACTTTGATAGCCGCATTTGAGAATACTTGTATTTTAGTGAGTTGCCTAATACTTTTGGCCAAGGCTGTATTTCACGCTTGCATGAAGTCCTCTCTCAGGAAAAAAAGATAAAAACTAATTAAAAAATTCTCCGGGCGTGTTTTTTTGCTACAATTAACGCAAAAATGAGACATAGGCATATCGTTGCAGGCGCTGTGTGATAGTTCTAACTCCGGTCGCATAACACAACGGTTAGCATTGCGTACCGCTATTCGGAAGGCCAGTCTTCGAGTCTTCCAATGGTATAAAGAAATAAAATCAGAAAACCGTCCTAATTTTCAGCGATGATTTCAGGCGTCAAAGGCGACACAGTTTCTGCTTTACATATGCACTTCCAAAACCTTACCACTTGCTTCCAAAAAATTCTTCTTTGATTCTATTGTATAAAAACCCAATAAGATGGCCTGCAAGTTTTTTTCTTGTACACCCGAGGAGCATAAATCCTTACATAATTCTAGGCTCGTTTTTATTGTTTCCTGTCATTTGTGTAATTTTGCATTCTGACACATATATCATTTTAATTTCATTTAATTTTTTTTAGTTAATGGTTTTATAAACCATAAAAAATAATAGCTATACAAGGACGTAGAAAATTTTAATCGCTCAATATATGGTATTTATTGTATATACGTGTATATAAATTGTGAATAGAAAGATTCAATAAGAGAAACAAAATGGGTATTTGAAATCAAGATCAAGACCTGTTGAGATTCTATTAAATTCAAAGAGTGCCCTAGCAATAGGATCGCAATTATGATAATTCACTTTAATTACTAATAATTAAAATGAATAATGAAAGGGTAAAGTTCTAGCAGGAACATTAAAGCTGACTTCCTCAAACAGTTATGGGCCATTGATGATGTCATCAATAAATAGTAATGACTGGTTGGAACGTTGAAAATCAAGTGATTTAAGATTTTCCAGCCAATATCGGAAAGTATAAGAAGATCGGAGAAATGATGCGAAGTGAGAGCGAAATGAATAAACCTACATACGTGTACGTTGAACGGTTTCAAGTCTGTAGGAATTTGCAGAATAACTCCGATTGCATACCCCAGTTTTGAGCGAACTAAAGAATTATATAATATTTTACGTGTGTAGGGCTATCTGAAATCACCACCATATTGCAGTGTATGTACGATTATGCATTTATTTTCATGTATACATACTTGTACATATGTATATTCAAGTAGGCAATTCTCAAGTCACCAGTGAGGTGCCAATCGTGTGCAATAATATTAGTCTTCTAGATCTAGATTCACAATCGGATATTTATTTGCGTCTTCTCATCTCTGTTCTTTTGAGTGATTACGATAGTTCTTCGAACTAGTATTTTACTAGTATTGACCTGATTAAAAGTCTACCAAATCAGCACTAAGATGCTCATTGTCATGTTAACAATATACCCATGGATGAAAAATAGAATGTGAACTAATTAGAGCGAACAGGCAAACTAGTAGCTTTTTACTTCACAATTAGTAACTTTCTCTGTAGTAATTGTGCACTCATGCCTATATGTATATACCATACATCCAAATTAACTTTCAGACGCGCTCTTCGCTCGATTCAACAAGAGGTGGGTTCGTCACAATAAAACCATGTGCAGTTAAAAATACGAATAATGCCATGACCAGAAATTAAAAATAGTACAACAAAAAGGAAAAAATTAGTCGTGTCACGCCAAGTGAGTCGCTTCGAAATCCATTAAAATGTACAATATTTTTTTTTTTAATAACAAAATGCACTTAAAACTTTAATATAGTTTTGAATGCGATTGCATATGGTCAGAAGGCATTTGCGCGATGTTCAAATGCAATATAGCGTATAAAAGGAAGTATATACCATATGTATATACCTCAAGGCCAGAACGTTTCCAGAAATTGTAATTTAAACTGCCCGCGCTCAATATTTTTCAGTATTTTTTTTTTTTTTTTTTTTTTTGTTTAGTTGGTAGCACTGTCCTTAATTACTATGCAAAACTGAGCGCGATCTGTCAACCAGTTTGTTTGCGAATTTTCTTTCACGGCCTCAGTCGAGTCGAAACGGGTTCCAAGGAGTGCTAGCTTTTGTTTTAGAGACAGAAAAAGTCGCATGGCGCCAAATTCGATGAATACGGTGGTTGATCGAAGATATTGAACGACAGCTACAGCTCGGTGCGATGGCACATTATCGTCATGAAAGTTTCCGGAAATTGTTGTCCCACAAATCCGGCCGTTTACGATGGATATTTTCGCGCAAATACCTCAAAATGCTCAAATAATACTCTTTATTGACCGCTTGTCCCGTTGGAACGAATTCATGATGAACCAAACTGTGAATATCGAAAAAAAAACAATATTCGGAAACTTTCTGGTCTCAATGTATGATACAATACATGCAGAGTTATATAATATGTTTTGTTGCACTTCAGTACAAGCAAAGTTTTAATTGTTGCAACAGCATCGCTGACGTAGCATTATTGGAGAGCAATATTTCTACACATTCATACATATACCTATTACCCACCAATCCGTGCTTGCTTTGTGTCCGTTTGAAATTAAATTACTTTTTTCAAGCCACATAAAAGGCAACACTTGAAAATTTAAGTATCTGTGTGTGTAATTGAAAAGTGTTGTTGTTGGTGTGCAATATTTCAGTAGTTATATGCTCCAGTATATAGCATAAGCTGCAAAGCATTTTGTCAACATTTTAAAAACAATTATAACTGTAAAACGCTGTGACATATGTTGTCATGATTTTGAGGCTTCTAATCCTAATTTGTTTCTCTGTTAACGCAGAAACACACAAGTGAGTATATGAAAGCGTACATTTAAGGTTTTTATGTACTTCAAATATGTATGTTCGCACAGAAAGTTCGGTTTGCAAGTTGTTTGCTTTCGCTCACATACATATGCGGCAACTAGACAAATTAAAAACCTATTATGGTCGGTATCCACTTTCGGGGAAATCCTTTGTTGTGCGCAATTTTCGTATATTATTTTGTAGGCATTGTTTTCTGTGCGTAATTTTGATGATTTAATAACACTTAGCTACACACATACGCCTATAAATATCTCTTTAACCTCTCTCTGTATCCAAAAGAAGTAAAAAAAACGAAAAATAGTTCTTTTTAAACTGCTAAAACAATCAAGTAAACAGTTTTTTTTTCAACACAAACAACTTTTGTTTTGCACACTTTGATTTGAGATGGCAGAGCTGATGGCTTACACGCCGAACTATCCAAATTGTATTCTGTTGACCAATTACCGTGGGATTAAGCCCTCGGTATGGCATTTAAGCTGCCTCGACTATGCAAACTGACACTGGGCAACACCAGAAGCGCGAAAACAATTGTGAAGTACCTTTCCTAGCCGTTCGGTACTAAATTCAGACAAGGTGACCCTTCATCGAGATGATTTTTTTCAATTTGAAATTAATAAGAGCGGCAGAGCTGAATAGCTCAGGTACAATAGGCCTAAGGCTAGGTTTCTATAAAAATTCAAAAATTCGATATTTTTTTCCCTATAAAGAGCTTGAAAATACTCTTAGAAATAATATAGAATTAGTTCCAAAGGTTCGCGAAACCAAAAAGTAAGTATAAAAGAACCTATTGAACTTATCAACATGAAATGAACGACATTTTATTCCTAAAATGTATCTCTATGGTCGATACTACAAACAAAAATATTCATTGTTATTTAAAAAATTTATAAGCAATTAAAATTGAAAACCGGGTAAAGAAATTAAAAAGTCCGCCATTTTTTTTCTTTTAGTAAAAATGTTTCATTGTAGTTCCGGCAATAGCCAATGTGATACAGAATAAGAAACCGTTTTGATTTCTGCTTTCAGATGATTAATTTTACAGTTATCGTGTCACTCACCAACAAAAGCAACGTTGTTTGAAGAAAACACGTTTTTTGGAGGAACTTAATCGTATATGTTACCTGGTCGTAACAGCTGCGCTATTCTGCCTATTCCAGACTTGATAATGAAACAATGCGAACGGGTTTAGTAGTGAATGAAGACAAAACAAAATATCTCCTGTTAGACGACCTTCACTAAGCTCGAAAGATGAAGGGGAGAGGGATCTGCTTACACATGGTATTTCCAACTGGCCCTAAGAAGCGAAGATAAAGAACGAATAGCTTGATAGTGCTTATTCCGCTATAAACGTGTAAGCGACGCATGCGCCGTTGAATAAGAAGAAGATTTGAGATGGTAATACAGTTGATAAAACGACTTAACTAACCGTGAAAGTTGGGGTACCCTAATTAGTAAAATATCTTCGAAAAATTTCTGAGTTCAGGCATCAAAAAATTCGAAATGAGGGAAAGTGGGTATACGTGTACACTTCTGAATTTGCTGAATTTTTCAGAAGCATATTTCTAGTACTGTCTTTTGTTTACTTTTTTCTAATTCATTTAATTTTGCGATTCATCAAATTTATGGGAAGAGTCCGCTCTATCTATAATGCACCAATGTTGCAGTCTAATATCCTTTTTAATTTCAGCAATCCTCAGCAGCATTATCGCTGGTAAGTGGTCGTCTCCATTGATATAAAAGTTACAAATAAAAAATCGTTCGATCGTCATTTTCAGATACAGTCGGAGCTAAGAAACGAACACGAAAAGAAAAATTTCTTATAATTCAAATGAAAGTGGTATCGATTTTTTTAAATCTGACTTCAGATTCATTACCAGTAACCCAAAAAACCCCTAGGGGCCATTGAAATGTACTGAATGAAATTTTTGTATTATGTTTACGTATTTTTCTAGCATCACTAGATGCAAAAACACCATCTGCTACATATAAGGGTGCGAACGAACAGTTAGAATAGAGATCATTGTAAAGATTACCATTTTACCTTTAGTTTCTATTAACAGAAATATTCGCAGCATGTCTTAGCTCAGCTGTAAAATTTTTCAAAACTGGCAGAAAAAGCTAATTTTATAGGTTGTAAATCCTTTTTCCCGAAAGCGTTAGGTGATATGAAGTTTTTAACCCCCAGAGGAAATTTAATCCTGATAGAAAGACGGTTTAATGGTTACTGGCACGAATTGCAATAGAAATCTAGTTTTTTCAAAGTACACTTTTGGCATTGGTTGATTTGGGGTATGGAGCTCATTAACCTTAACGAATTTTCCAATTTAATTTCGATAAACACAAAACCATTTAAAAAAAATGGTTTGAAGTACTAAGTGACAAAAACCTTTGTATGAATGACCTTCGGCGTCTCCTCATGTTATTGTATTGCGCGTTGCGTCCAATACTGGGTCGATGTAATCATCATCCAGCACAGTAGATATTTCGAGCAACCATAGATCGGTTCACACCATATTTACTCTAGAGGATGATGTGTATCCTCAGAGATACCATATAGAGCGCGAAGAAGAGAGTATTGCTGTTATGGCCCAGAGTATCAAAAAGACACATGACCTTATCCACTTCTATCCACTTTATGGAAGCTTATCCAGATTTTCACAAGAAAATTTTCTTCAGCTCAACCTTGATTGAATGGGAACGTTAGTAAACAAAATTGTAATGATAATCCACAAGCCATTTTTGACACTCCGTTATATCGTCCAAAAAGTCAATGTTTGGTATACTCTAGAACAGAGAAAAAACCCTTGGTCTATATGACTATCTTTGGTTTCAAAAAGACGACTCCCATACAGCCAATGAAAAATCAGTCATCTTAGGGACGCCGCTGGACTATCGTTTGTGGGATTCTGAAGTCACTTGTGCGTCCAGTTGTACGCAGATAAGCTTGATACGAGTGATGGTTTGCTGGCATACGGCTCATATTGCTACGAATAGTGATCGAAAATTGGACGTCGGCTGGAACTTACTGAATCCAGCCACGGTGCACACTTGCGCGAAACTATTTTTAAGACATAATGGCAAATATTGTCATTAGAATAAAGCTAAAGTCCTGAACGCATTTTATTTCTCCTCAAACACCACAGACGCAAAAAAACAACTTACCAAACATTCCAGGATTCTTAAGGGCAACTCAGAGAAAAAAGTGTCGAGAGCGGACATTATTATGTGTAACTCCTGAAACGATTTTCTGCTGAGCTCCTTCTCTAACTTAAGGCGTATTTCTTGATGTCTTTCCAACACAGAGGGACAATTTATTATTATAGCAGCCTTCGAACGGCTGATGGGTTTTTATGGGGAATCTTTAATTCATGCCAGTAATACACTCGAATGGATTGATATTCCTTGCCAAGCAGCGACCTCATTTAGAAATTTTAACTTAATTTTTTATTTAAATTAACCCTGTAATTAATTTTTATTATTGGTCGGACTAGGAATCTCGTTATTAGCAATAAAAATATTAACAATGAATGGAATGGCCTAGTTATTGCGTTTATTATTTTTCAAAATAGGCATTTTCTTTTTTTGATGTCTTAAGATAAGTTGATCTGACAGACTTTTTATCATTTCAATAATCTATGGGTATATTGTAGTTAAATAATTTTTCGGCTTTTGAACAGTTGAGCACAAACTAACGATTTAGCATCACGGTGCTGTTTGCCATTAATGGTTTTTAAACAAAAATCCGTCTCACATCCTTCACTTCCACAATAACACAATTATAAATACCCATGCATTCAAATTCATACTATACCATACACTAGTATCTGTGCATATACCAATTAAAATACATAGAGCCAAAAGCAGCTCATTAACGTAAGTGGACACCTTGAATGGCCGCTGTCGTTGTCGCTTAAGTACACAAAGCGAGGCTGTAAAAGCATTCATAAACACACACTCGACAGCGTATAATCAATATGTCAGCACTCAAGTACGCACACATATGCATACCATAGATACACATCTATGTATGTATGTCTATGCGCACAAATGCCAATTAAATCTCTCGACGCAATTCAATTGTTAAATTACAGAGATTATTGAGTATGATAAATGTTTACACAAATACCGCTTAAGCTGCGAGTGGTATTTAGGTGCTAAGCGTTTCGTCGAAAGATTGCATTGAAGGCAATATTAATATTTTAAATTTTTTTAATTCTCATTTTCTATTACAAGACTAATTTACACAAAGTAAGTTCACAGTGGCTACTGTGGTGAATAAAAACATATCGATCAGTTTTACCAAAAAATCTTCTACCCTAGGCTTTGCAATCCAGACACTTTAATGGCATTCATTAAATCCATTACTTTGCCATCTATTACCTTGGTTGGACCATCAAGAAATATGTTTGTCAAGATTTTCGCATCTCGGCTCCATTCTTTTTATGTCTGCACATGTGGTTTGCTTCCCTTTTCAATTCTCTATACCTACCCGCACGTCTAGTGATCGAACGCAACTTGGCGAGGTAGGCAGTCTGCTTTCTCTCCACTGCGACATGGCAGTCATCATCGTACCAGCTGTTTTATCGACCTTTCTGAAATCCAATAGTTTTGTTTGCAACTGTACATGTGGAGCTTGAAATTCCGTCCCATAGTTCCCGTATTCCTTATGTTTGTTGACGGATGTTCTTTGATACACAGAGGCAGGTGGCGGTGTGAATGCCAGTTTTCGGCAACGGAGTCTCTCTCCCACCACGAATCTGACACCGAATTTGTGCTCCTTTATATGGCCGCAGTAGTAAATATCACAAAGACCTAGTAGTTTCCGTCCTTGTCCTGTCCATCGCATTTTGTGGATGTTAGCCTTTACTTATATTAACACAACAACTGGCTGAGTGGTGGCACCTTCTCAATTAAGGGACCGGAAATTCAGTTGCGTGCCCTCAAATCGTGATTTTGAAGTGATTCTGTACGTTTTATTGTTTTTCATTGTTGCTGGTTTCTACGTGGCGGGCCTCAAACCCCGCACAAAATATCGATCCATTAGTAGGTTTCAATTTAGCCGAACTTTATATATATAGCGAGCCGCTTGTTTCAAAACCGGCGCCAACTCGAATCCGCTCCTCTAGTGAACAGACGTTGCAGTTAGACTCCAGCGAACTTTTAAATCGAATACGTCGGAACTCAAGAGTATTCAGCATACCTCCTCGACTGTGACTGCATACCCAGAAGCTTGACAACACTACATTACAAACCAGCGGTTGTATAACGTCAATTATATAATAAATATTTATATTTATGGAGCAGTCACAAAATGCATAATTTCCATATTTCATTTTATAAGTACACAGTAATACGGTTAAATGAAAATAATTTTTTTTATTGATTTCGGTATGAATATATGATTGTATTATACCATATATTCCTCCTGTAATTTATTTTGTTCAAAATTGAATTTTATTTGCCATTCCTCTTTTTGTCATTATTGGAATGTATTGAAAAATTGTGGAAATGGTAGTGTATATTGTTAAGCGTATTATTTATGAGCTATACACTTTTTAATTAAAGTAGTTGAGGTAATACATGGCGTATGAGCAATGTTAATTATGGTATACAAACAAGTGGATAAATATTTAAGTGGTGCTGTGCAGTGGATTAATGTTCATTGCAATGAACTGAATGTTCTGAATATATTTATATGATTATTTCAAATACATTATCATTTGAAAATTAATTGTTTAAGCCGCATTAAACTTGCATATGTTTTCGCAATGATTTTTCGGCAAATTGTTAAATACGAGTATAAGAGAACTACATCAATAATATCCGAAAATATCAAAATAATAAGATAATTATTTAAAATAATTAAAAATATATGGAAATAATTTGAAGCAATAAATAAGCTCATATAATAAAATCAATAACTTATGAATATTAGATTGTACATCATAACAGCGAAACTTGATTAAGATCAAAAATGAAAAGGAAAAAATTAAATTTGGAAGGTCAAGAATGAGTCAAATGAACAAACGCTTTTATTACTTTTTTCATTTCAGTATACTCCAAAATGATATTAATTTCATTCGTTCGTCCAGGTCATAAGTAATAATATTCGCAAAATAAATAAAAAATAATAAATTCATAATAAAATATGGTTTCATATTTAGCTGAAATTTTTCCACAAGCACCACAGAAAAACATAGGTCACCTTCGTCATAGTCCTTGCCAAAGACGAATGGTCGTAATCTCGCAAACAGCGTGTTTAGACAAAAAAAAGTATTTTTTTATATTTGTGCACGTGAATGTATTATTTGGCGACACCTAAGTGCCTCATGAGCTTCCGCAAGCTAACCACCAATACCATTTATACCATTTATTATTGATAGATTGCAATAATATCAATTGGTTTGCACCTCAAATGTCCTTCAAATTTATTTTTGTTTTTCTTCTGTTCTTCTTGATTTTATTTTTTTTTTTTTGGACATCGCAAATAAGCACGCAATATTCGAAGCAAGTTTGATTATTCAGGGTTATCCATTTGGCGGTTTCGGTCAGAAATTAGCCATACTTGCTGGAGCTTGTGACACGTAGCACCATATTTTTGAAAATTATTTTCCAAGTCGTGTTCTTCAATTGCAGGCCAAACGAAACAGAGTTTCATACGACTATAATGCCCCGGAATGACAGTAACAGTCTCACCGTTGTCGTTTTTAAAGAAGTAAGATCCTATCCTACCTCCAGACCTAAGAACGCACCAGACGTTAAGTTTTTTTAGATGTAATGTTCCCTCTTCAATTATAATTACTCGAGGATTCTCAGTGCCCCAAATGCGACAATTTTGATTATTAGTGTATCCTCCGAGTGAGAAATGTACCTAGACTCTGAAGAAAATTTTGTTCGAAAACTCGCCATCCATTGTTTGTTGTTCGAGCACCCAATGGACGTATGTTTGTCATTGTGAGCGATCGGTTGGCTTCAGCTGCTATGTTAGCTGGACTTTATATGAATGCAAGTGCGAGTCTAAAGTCAAAATACGCCATAATGTGCCTTAAGAAAGTCCCAGCTTTTAAGAACGTCGAGAAATAGACACTTTCAGGTCTTCGGCTACTCTTTCACTTACAGTAGCGATATTCGAGGTCAAACGACCTTACAATATCTACAAATTCTTTTCAAATCTCTTTAAAATTTACCAATTTCTTGAGTAATTGGCCGATTCTTCTATTAAAATAAAAAACATTACCACGTTTGAATCTCCATTTTTGTGGTAGATTTTAATAATTTTAACAGATTTTGTGGTTGTTAGGCGATTCTCTTTAATGTTCGGTTTGACTGTTAAGTTTTAGAGATGTCAAAATAAATCCTTGTATTTTTGAACAACGAAATGGATAACCCCATATTTATGGCAAAATTATTAACGCATTGTGATCACTGCACATATATTTTTTTTGGTGATAAATGTTTTTTATTAATTACAATAAATTGGTTTTGAGTGACATAAAGGTTAGAAGTATTTTGCGTGTGCGGCGATTTTCTGCTCTCGAAATAAAATATTTCAAAGAATTTTAATGGAATTCAAACTTTACAACCAATATATTTCATGAAAATGCCACTGTAAATCATGTTATTTAAATTTGCTAATGAATGCAATTTTCCAAGAAATAGTATATGTATGTAATGCTTTTGTACTATAAAATAGGAGAGAAGTTGCCTGGAAAGTTTTGATGCACTCACCATATATATAGCCCGGATCTCGCACCCTCTGACTATACAAATGGTTTCTACAGCTAAAAATTCTTTCCCCAAGCTATTCACCGATACACCAAATAAGTTCTACACTAATGGATTTATGAGGCTTCCTAAAAACAGCATAGAGTACATAAGTAATAATGGTCAGGGTGTACTTGACCCGCGGAGATTTCTTTCGGTCAGAAATTTTGATGCGAAATTTTCCTTCTCAACCTGAGAATTTTTCGATGCTCCTATCTAGCAGTAGAACTCTTAGTAAACTTTCAAGCCTAAATTTATACGTAGGCTGCTATATATAGGTCTGGCCTAGGCAACACTAAGTGTTGCTAGATGCAATCTGACATTTCCGTTGGAAAGTTTGACATTTTTAGCATAACATCACTCAGAACGTTTTGTCATTTAATCGTGAATTGTTTTATTTACAAGGAATTAAAAAATTCATCTCGGCCAAAAAATGGAATTAACTCGTGAACATTTTCGTGCGATCATTTTTCACAACTTTCGTCGTGGATTACCACGACAAGAGTGCATCGATGAACTAAAATCTTTATACACGGTGTGTCCCAAAAATAACCGAACTTTTTGGATATAAAATAGTAAAATATACATTATATTATCTTTGAAAGTTATTATTTATTCAAAATAGGTTCGATTTGACTCAACACAACGATTGGAACGTTTGGAACCAGCGCATGTATAGATTTTTTTATGTCATTTATAGAAATGTTTTTCAGTGCCTCGGCTACGGCTGCTTCATTTCTTTAAATTTTTTTTTAATTTTTTAAACTTCAATTTCAATTTTTTTTCAAGTTTGACACAAAATTATACATTTGCTCTTTGTTCCATTTTTTTTTTTTTGGAACCATTAGCACACTTTTGGTTTTATTGAAATGGCTGTCACTTTTACATCTGTCATCCGACTTACATGAAGTCAGGTGCGTTTGAAAGAGGATGAATGTATCTTTTTAATGTTGCAAATTTTCAATACATGGCGCTGTATGTTGTATGATTTAAATATAAAGTTCGGTTATTTTTGGGACACACGTAAAACCAATATAATTTTGAAACAAAAAAGTTTTATCCTTGGCCATAGCGTCGTAATAATATGTCCTTTCCTGAATATATATTAAATTTATTTTAATGTATTTTAGGATTAAATATTAATTCTTCTATTTGGGAAATCGGTAGCCGAAGGGCTTTATAATATATTCGTCAAATTTCGATAACTTTCCGTACCAATGTAATATTTATTATATGTAATATGTATAAGTATTTTTAATTTTATGTTGTTAATTGCTTTACTGAAGCATTTATGGTCCAAAACCACATATCTGAAAATATCGGTTATATGGGGACTTTATTTTATTAAGTAATGTTTTATTACCAGAGACATAAGTGCAACCAATCCAAAATATTTCTGAATAATTTGGAGCAAAATAAAAACAACAAGAAGTTGTAATGAGCAACTCACAAATTTATTTTATAAATTTCTTTAGAACTATAAGCAATAAGTACATTTTTTTTAACATACATTTTCTCTGTATATGTTTGTATAACTTTTTCACTGACACGTATGCATGAGTTTAGATATTCAATTTCCTTTCTTTCTGTAGAACAAATGATGGATCATAAGCAATCTATCATTAGGATCATATTACTGACAAGAAAAATTTAAGCAAAGCATTGTTGTTTGTTATCTTTTTTATTGTACTCAAAATCGATAGCATTATAATTTTTTTTATACACGGATGTAGGTATATACATAGATATTTATTGATATACAAAATAAATATATGACAATCCATATTTTTTTTGTAGATTAAATTATAATTTACGCTGGAATACATTTTTCTTTAGTAACAATCAAAGAAAATTGGAAAACAGAGAAGCAGAAATTGATGACCATCTGAAAATTATTTTTTTTTTTAATATAATTTATGATGTTTGCCTTGGTAGCTGTAGCAAATAATTAATGTGGTTTGTGTAAAAGTACAAAATCTCGTCAGAAATCTCCATTTATTCTGATTTCTCAGCATTTACTGCAGTTTTGAGCTCATTTGCTGTGCTAATCGAATGTTATCAAACAATGGCTGCTCTCCCTCGATATTTTAAAATTAAGTTAATACTTAAAAACTGACGCAAGAAAAGTCCTTCATTCGAATACCCAAATGGTACATATTTCGGCTCAGGTCTAACATATGTGGATAAGTTATTCTAGACGCGCTCGTCTAGATGTTTGTTCTTTCAGGCAAAGGACCGATTGGACTTTACTTCTTAGAAACCGGCAATGGCGAGACTGTCACTGTCGATATATTAACCGAATTTTTTGCCCTGCAATTGAGGAACTCAACCCCTACAATGTGTCATTTTTACAAAATGGTACCACATGCAGCACAACACGAGAGAATATGGCTTTATTGCGAGAGAAATTTCCCGGCCGGAAAGTTTTGTCAAGTTATGGCTGAGATGCCACTTAATGTGTGCCAAAAAGTAGTCGAAAATTATCTAAAACGGATCGAAATTTTTGCAAAAATTCGTTGGGCGGCCTTTTGACTGATGTCCTATTTCACATATAATGCCAAGGTTCAAACTTAAATATAATAAAAAAAAGTATCAGAAAGTTCGTGAGACTAAAACCTTATCTGCCAGTGTTATTAATTATTTAAGTTTTAATTATGTATATATATTTTTAATTAAACGAATTATATTTATACTTTAGAAATTTTCGCGGTTTGAATTAAATAAAAAAACTTAAGAATGTACTTTATTTTATAATCTAAATAATAATTATCGATTGTGTTTCTACATTGTTCACATATTAGTGAATAATAATAACCACATATAATATGCGATTTGCAAAGTTCACTGTACAAAATGTCAACAGTTCATAAACAATACGCAAACTGCCCAGAACATATGAGGCACGTTAATGTGAAACAACAAAAAGGGTGAAAATGATATCTCCATCATTGTCAATAGTTATCAGTAGCAGTTTGTTAAGCATAGCCAAAGCAAGGGATGATATTGGGTCCAAAGGCAATTTCCATTGAAAGTAAATGTACATATATATAAGATATATACTATACATATATGCGTACAATTTAACAAGGCATTGCCGCTTTTAGTTTGTTATCGAAAATTCATCGCGGAAACTTGAATGCGGTTGAATTGACCCCAATCAGTCAATGCCTAAATCGCTGTATAGTCGATTTAACGTTTGGGAAATTCGGTCTACCACAAACAATTGTAGGAAATCGATTTATACATCCATTACATCTTTCTGTCCGGAAGAAATACATACATATATATAAATATAAGTATATAGATATGAGTATAAGAATATATGTGTGTGTATATATATCTATTGTCAGTTAAGATAAATTCTCCAGCATTTTGTTAGGCGGATTGTGATTTGAACTAATGGGCTTTAGCCTAAAGCGTAAAGGTTTTTTCGTCACCCCACAAGTATGTGCTAGTGTATTTATATTTGTTGTGCTAATGATTTTGGAGACCCTAGAACACAGTGATATTGATCGATTTTTTTTATAGTTTCAAATGTTTTGAAAAAATTATGATGTTCGTATTTTGGCATGAAATCAAGCAAAGAAGGGATCTCAAATGTCTAAATCTATTAGTTTTTCTAATGACTCGAGTCTATATTGCCCCCTAAACATCTCTTAATTTCTTTACTTTTTTAAAAAATTAGATTTTTATATTACTTAAATGTTTTTTTTTACTATTTTGGCTTCTGGGCACACTCATAGAAGTATATTTTTACATTACCATATTTTTTCAATGGTTATTATCCAATTCAAATATGATAATATCGAGTTTTCCTGAACAATCTGACTATATCCTTACTGTCTAGCCTTTTTTAAGTTCCGTTCTGAATGACTGACTGATCAACCTAAGAGCCTAAACCACTGATCGTAGAGACCTTAAACTTGAAGGATGTGTTCTGCGTGTGATAAGAAATCTTTCTAATCTTTTGACTTAAATAAAATTTGGTACAGTAGTAGCTTTGGTCCCGAATATTTTCTTCCTGGAAATGGGGGTTTAATCTATTTTCGAAATAATCAATCTAATTTTAACCTGTAAATTTATAATATATTATTCCATATCTAAAAAAAAATTAATACGATGGCCCGTAAAGGAAGTTTGAAAGCACTAAATAGATCGTTTCATGATATTAGAAATGCTAATTGTCAAAGAGGCATTATTAGCAGGCGATTTCCGGCATTTACCAGTAGCCTTACCGAAAATATGAGATTTCATTTGAGAGGAGATGTTATTGCAGGACAATTCTCAGACTTGTTGCTTAAAATAGGAAAAGTTGATTTCTTGAAACTCAATAAACAACGTGTTAGAGCTTAAAGCTACAGTTTACGTAAGCAAAAATAATATTCATGATACGCCTGCAGAGAGGTTAAAAAAATTAGCAAGCCTTAGTCTTAAATGATTGATAATCCCTTTTTATCCCATTTTTGCGCTGTTCGGCGCCAGTTAGAAATACCAATTTAAACCAGGTCACTCTCCACCTGATCTTTCAAACGGAGAGGAGGTATTCCTCTTCCTCTGCTTCCGCTAGCAGGTACTGCAGCAGTATTCGCCATTGTTTATCTATTTTGTTCAATTGTTATTCTAATTGGTATAGTAAAGAACGATAAAAACACTAATTATGCATGGTCTAAGTCAATATATTAAGTTTTTTATTATACATGTTATTGTGCTACCTACTCACTTGTTGGTGAAAGTCTTTCACAAAAATGTGTCAAAGTAAGCCAAAGGCACACTTCTGATCAGTGCTTATTCCCACTCAAGTAAGACGTATACGTATAACAATGGCCAGTAGCTTCAGAATAGTAACACTGCAAACCAAAAATACCTATAAACGTTCTATATTTATATCCAAAGTACACTTATGTCAATCCCTCGGTGATCTCTCTCCCGTACAAGTATTATTTATATTTCGAACAAATCGAACTTGGTGTCAGGTTTGCCGTTCATTTCCAGAAAGCAAAAGTATTCCATTTGTGCATACCACAAATTTAACCAAACCGAACCATGAATGTACATTTTTTCAAACCGATCAGTCTACTTCCCGTAAAAAAATTCTAGTGAAGCGAAATATAAAACGGAATTTTCGGATAAGTCGGTTCCTGGTCCACATCCCGGAGAGAAGAGTAAAATTCCCGCTAGTTTAATTCAAAATTCACCTTTATAATGAAGAGGTTTATTTTGAATAGTCTGTTATTCCGGTAAATGTCGCTTTTGAAGATCTAAATTTTTTATATTTTACAATTAAAAACTATGCCGGTAATAAAAATAGAGCGATACACGCTTCATCAACGCACTGAAATTATTAAAGTTCACATAAAAGTTATGAAAACCAGGCAGAAAACAACCAAGAATACTGTTGTAGCTGTTGTAACCCAATATGTTCAAGAAAACACCAGGTTTGTCCATACTTCTGCGTTCTTTTGGACTGGGTATTCCACAAACATCTTAACACAGTATTTTGGCATAAAGACTTGGATATTAAGGCTTTTAAAGATCGATTAAGGGAAAAGCTATTGGATGGTGTTATCTCTTGAAGAGATGATCGCAATTGTCCACTGAGATCATGTGATGTAATACCTTGGGACTTCTCCCTTTGGAGCCACCATTCAAGACCTTAAATATGATATCGAGAAGTTATTGAGGGCATACAGCAGCCACTTTGCGATTCGGTGATGAAAAATTTCATAAAATATAAGCGAGCCGTGGCAACAATTTGGCTGACATTGTTTTACATTATTAACGTCATAGTTCACTTTTAACATTGAAATTTACATTCGATCAATTATCTCAAAAAATGCCATTTTTCTTTCAATATCCAATTAATAATTAATGTACATTGTCCTTCAGGCTGCGCCGTAGAAACTTCCACTAATAAAATGTTATTGTACGAAGATCGAATATTGGGTAATTAAAAACCAGAGTATCTACTTAAAGATGATCCTCTTTGAAAGAACTTTCTTCTATTGTCTTATCTTAGATTTTACCGTGTCAACTACGCTTGAGGCGAAATATTGTAAAAAAATAAATCAATTATTTTAAAATTAATTCACTCATGCAAGTTGTTGTCTGCCTTAAGTATCTTAAGCGGTGCTTACAGTTTCTGGTATTCATTTATTATAACAAATTTATATAATTTTCTTTAAATAACTCAATTTAGGCAAACACATGTACACTCACTTGCTCTTAAACGTATACACTTATAAATCTAAGATAATTAGTTATTATACGAGTATATGTTCATAAATGTGAAGAAAATAAAATTATGGTAACGGGGGCGGAGGTGGAGGTGTCTGCAATAAAATTACTGTTTGACCTCGCTAACGAATTATTGCTAGAACAAATTGTAAGAAAAATAAAACTTACAATAAACAGCTATGTGCATATATATATTTCTTAGTTACAACCAATTAACCTTGTCTAAAAAGCTGTCCCTTCAACATAACTGTCAGCTGAGGATAAGACCCAAGGCTTACATATGTACACATATACATACATGCATCTAAATATAAATTCACTTATGAAGATGCAAGTAAAAATAGCCGTGACAAGGTCAATTTGATTGTCTCTTAAAATGGTTGGAGGTAAAATCATATTGATAATTAAAAAATTGGTAGGAAAAAAAATATAAATAAAAATTCGAACTTATGAGAAGGATTTTTTTTGGTTTTCAATGAACTGCGAAGGCATGAACACCAATACATGGATTAATTTATTTATATGGCGCTGATACAAATGGGTCGAGTGTAAATATCCATGGAATTCGATTCGGCGAGTGTATGTGAGTATGTGTATTGAAGGCTTTGTGGGTCATCGTGGCAATGAAAATTTATTGCCGCAAATAAATCAAGTTCGAAAGCGGCAATAGCATGACAACTGTATTAAATGTACACCTGATTACAAATCATCACACATCTGTATGTCACTATAGGTATATTCACATATACACACATACATATGTGTACTTGCAAATATTCAATAACAACATACAGCATGCACACGGCGTATACGTAACATTTTAGTAGGCAATGAAATGTAATGAAGCTCACTTAAAATGCAAGACATAATCCGAACAATCTGAATGTAACCACGTTTGTATACATTTGCTTTTAATTTCAGTGAGAATTTATTGACACACATTACTGATATAAACATAAGTATATATACATACATACTTAAACATCTACTTATTAAGGGGCATATGCTGTGCGTGTAATGATGCTCAAATAAGTAATATCTGCTCGCTTACGGCAATGATTGATTCATACAACCTTTACCACGTGGCATTTATCGCACTTACAAATTATTAACTTTTCTTCATGAGCCTAATGGCTTAGGTATATGGTTCAGATAAGTGAGGTTTTCGGACCATATCTCGTATATTTATTATTTATGTTTTTAAAGATTCCATTCATTTCAACAAAAAACCAAAATATAATAAATACAATATATATAAATATACAATAATACAAAGGACCAAATGAAATATCGACATTAGATATCGGCAATATAAAACTTTCCAACTTTGAATAGAACCGTTATATATCTAATGTTGATACTTCATTTAGTCCTTTGAACTAGGCAGCTCCTAAATATATATAAACGAGTTCTAGAAGAGACCGACTTAAAGCAGGGGTGATGTTCTAGCATCTTACTCATGCCATTTTCTCTGCATGTGTCATCGTAACTGATGTTCTGTAGGATCGCTATTAGATTGTGACCTGTTATTAGCCAACTTGCGAATTTCCTGTACTGGTTAAGTAGCCAGTCAACATGTGATGAGTGTGCTCTATGAGTCTTCGAGAGAAAAGTTTTGCAAACGATTTATGTTCCTTTGCGCACGGTGAATGCCGCAGACAAAGGAACGATGAGCTGTACAAGCTATACGATGATATTGACATAGTTCAGCGAATGAAGAGACAGCGGCTACGCTGGCTAGGCCATGTCGTCCGAATGGATGAAAACACTCCAGCTCCAGAGGAAGAGGATGACCTCCACTCCGTTGGAACGGTCAATTACATTAACTATTATGTTTTCTGGAATGCCTTTTTGTCCTGGAAACTAGTATATGAGCAACCGCTTTCCTTCAGCTGCCACTGTGCTTACAAGGACATTCTCTGGGGCATTACAAAGTGAAGTTATTTCCGTAATAGCTGCTTGGTTATCGACGTATGTATTGACAGTTTTTTGTGGCTTCCTGGTACTATCTACCCACAAAGACTTCCGTATGAAAGATATTGCAGTCATCTAGAAGCATGAATATTCCTGAGGTCTTGTGGTTTTCAGGCTTCGGTGCCATACACCCTTTTAAATGTGACTTGAAGTCTTCTTTCCCAGGCAAGACGTGCGGGTATGTGGCCGCTTTTAGCCACAAGATCCCTGCTTAACTCCTTCAGTCATAGGGTTATTGTAAAAAATTCAACCAATGCCACCAATATTACAACTGACTTCGCTACAAAACTAAACTTGGGAAAACTTGAGGAATTCTTAGCGCACTCGTTATGCAGAATGCAACTCCATTCGCTTTAATGCTTTTCTGTAAGAGATGATTCCTGGTAGCGGTTCACAACACCAGAGCACTAGACTCAAAATCGCAAGTTTGAAAACTTTCATACTTTGGACCAAAGAGGATATACCATTTAATGTACTGTGTGAGACCGAGAACATACTTTATGCCGAATACTAAGCACTACCCAAGGATATTATGACCTCTCACATTAACATGCTTCTAAATGGTTGCTTTCTGACTAACCGGAGCACACCTCATATTTATGAGTGAATTTGTGTGTACTCCTTTCTGAGCTCTACTTCTGAATTATATAATTGGTGCCTTGTAACTGCTGAAGCGATTTTGGACCGAGCTCCTCCTCCAATTTTTGTTTTTCCCCCGACAAATGGAGAGACCTACAGTTTATACTAAGCGGCCTCCGAACGGCTTTTATTTCATATCAGAAATACACTCGGAAGGGTTGACTAGAAAATTATTTTAATTTTTTATATAAATTATTTTTCTATAATTTTTGGATATTAGTCGGACTAGAACTCGAACATCGACCTTTCGAGTGGCCGCCCATTAATAAGCGATTAACGGTAAACAGAATAAATAAAGAAAAATAAATTTTCTAATAACTTCTATTTAATTTAGAAGACTAGGCAGAAGCGAAATGCGTTGAGGCTTTTCTACTACAGCAAGCAATGTCTAGAAATAAAATATTTTATTTTCATTATATACATACGTAAACATATAGGTATATATGTACTCCAATTCCTTCGCAGACTTCTTTGCCACCGTTGAAGTGTCGTTGGCGTCTCACCTTACACCTATTCAAGGAAAGCTGCACACTTGAGTTGTCAACCACTTGAATTCGGCTTTCAGAAGAGAATGTACATACCTACATATTTGTGGTTGATTGAAATGAAAAAAATCACATTTCCAAACAAACGAAATTGCCGCGAAGTCAAGAAATTGTTTATTGTTTGCCAAAGCGATATTACAAGAAAGAAAGCAACAAAAAAAATCGATACACTCGACATTCATAAAAAAAATTTGGTGCAGGAAGCTGCAGTCACAATCAGTTGAGATCTTCAAAGACAAAAAAGGCACGTTTGTAAAGTAGCCAAACAATTACAAACGTACATAACGCAAACTTGCAGACATTTGTTTTTGTATAGAGAAAGTAGAGAAACAAGAGCGCATCACTTGGCGCCTAGTGAACCTGAAAATCGATCGCTATATTACAGATATATATGCGTAAATATGTCTATAAGTAAAAGTTATTTGGAAACCTGAGTGTAACAAATTCAACCTCCGCAACTTCCACACAATACTTTTGGCATTGTTTGCTTACCTTTCGAAGACGAGAGACTACTGTTTCAAACTTAATATAATACTCATATGTAGATATACAATACATACACGTACAACACATCGACTTCCACGAGTATGTACCGGTACCGGCACGGCTACATATCACATACCATACATCGATATGCTATGTGTGTATCTGCATATCGTATTATGAATTCATTGTAAATATATTTATTTACATATTCTCACACTTACTTTGGCTTATATTTTATATTTACATTTATTCCGCCTTTTGTTAGACCCGTCTACATACACGTACACTCTTTGCTGCTTATTCTTCTTTTCGTAAATTTTCTTATTTATGCTTATTTGGATTGTGATAAAAGACCTTCGGCAGTGGCACTAACAACGACATTGAAATTGAAATTCCTTTCATTTTCACACGTATCGTAAATTGTGAGGACGGAACTTGAATTATGCATCCCCTTTTACTCATCCATTCGCTATTCTGCTATCGAATTCCTGTGATGGCTTGCCAAATTCATTGCTGCAATCGCCCTTTCGATAGGCATATAGGTATGTATGCATGTACATATGTATGCATTATAAGTGCGATAAGAATGGTTTGTTATATAAATAATTTAAGTAATAAAAAGCAAACATTTTGCGTTTTAATGAAACTCAGCAGTGTAGAACTCTTCAAAACCTTATCGAAAATCCAAAAATTTCATCAGTGTACTGATGATGCATAATAAAAAGAACTAAAGAGTTTTATTGATATCAATCCGGTGTAAAAATTTTTTTTCACCGCTATTTACTAATTTCTTAATTTAATAATTTCTTTCACATTTTTTTTTGTAATATTAGGTATAGTATAAAGTAATCTTTTCGTTGGAAAAAAATTAGGACCAAGATCACATATATACATATACCACATTAATATATGCATTGCCAAATCATAGAAATTATACATATCTACTAGTAAAACCGGCAAACTTCAACTAACATCCCTGGTATATAAAATGGTTCATTAATTTTTCACTAAATTGAAGACGTTAGAATTGTCCGATTTAGGTAAATATGAGCCCTTTCGATCGAAAACTTTTGTGGATGCATAAGAACCCAACTCTCTGGCGAGTCACTGTTGATGTGTGTGGTCTGTCGTTGTCTTGATGAATCACAATTTCCCTGTTGCTGGCCCCAGCTGGGAGATTACTTCTTTCAAACTGTCCGATTGCTGACAGTACAGGTCTGTATTACGAATTTAGCTGTTGGAAGGAACATCATAAAGAATGATTCTGGCGGTTAATCCTGGCTTGGACACCGTTTATGCTAGCTCATCGCCTTTTGAACACAACCATTTTTCTTTGACGCTTCTGTGAGAGTAACAGGTTTTTTCTCGTTAACACATGCGGCACCCATATAACGATCCTCCTGCTGGATCCAGCCTTTTGCAAATAGTTTCACAAGTAGTTGTTGTGTAAGGTTGAACTGCTGTTCAAACTGTGCTCACATGATAGGCAGGCTCAACGATTTCCTATATTTTACCAATCATTTCTCATTCGGGCAATACCTATCATATTTAAATTGTGGCGATTGTGGTTCCGAGAATCATCAAATGATTGAATAGAGGCCATTACACCCAAAGGTTGTCATTGTCAATTATGGTCGTATGTGAAACGAAAGGTAATCGAAATAAACCTCGAACGGATCGAGGTTTGCAAAAATTTTCTAGCAGGTCGTTTGAATGATCTTGTGTTATATTGCTTGATGAAACACATGGTTAATGAATATCTGATCTCGTATATAAGACTCTCATATCAGAGTGTTTGTAACAAAACTCCTCCGAAATAGCTAAACCGGCCAACGTCTATCCAGTGACCAGCATTAAGGCCAATAAAACTTGTCAGCCTCGAAATCCAACACAGAATCACTCTTGTCAACAGGTGCTACTTTGAACTGTGTAGGCAATTAAGATGAGAAGTCCTCTATCGACGAACCAAATCAGAACTCAACAAGCCCCTGATCATTCCCGTCCAACTATTTAGTACAAAAACGAAACGATCACAGTATGAGTCATATGGTGACAGTGGTATTGTTCAGCGAATGAGATAAAAGCGGCTACGCTGGCTAGATCATGTCGTACGAACGGAGGAAAGCTTTGAAAGTATAGTACCCGCCGGTGGAAGCAGGGGAAGACGAAGACCTTTACTGTGTTGGAAGAATCATATGGAGAGCAATTTGGTTTCACTTTATACTTTCAGCTGGCACTAAAAAACGAAAAGGAGGAACTAATGTCGCGCGAGGAGATATTCTACTGTATAAATTTTTTGTGTCGAAACTCCTTCCTCCACCGGAAGGGGTTACACTAATCTCATATACTAATGATTGCTCACTATTGGCATCTGGCCAGGATATTGATGACTAACGTTCGAAAGTAAGCTGCTATCTCGACGACCTTTCCCACTTCTTCACTGCATGACATTTACGACTAATACCAACAAAATCCGTAGCTACCCTTTTCATCAGCTGGACGAAGAAGTACCGGCTCGTACTTAAAGTGAAAGTCGACGGCATACATTTCCGACAATAAACAGCCGAAAGTTATTGGGAAACATATTCGACTAGCATATGACTGCAATAGCCATAAAACCACCGAGCCACAACAAAATTCTCAAATCATTAGCCAGTAGCACCTCTATAAAAGGAAAAAAATCATTGCTGGCAACTGACAAGGGAATTGGCCTGGTAAACTATGCTGCTCCGATCTAGTAGTCGGGGACTTTTGAGATGAAGATGAAGAAGCTACAAACCTACCAAATTACCGCCCTCACCACAGTTACAGGAAAGCTCCTAATGTCGCCAGAGCATCACTAGCATATCAAATCAGACACTTACAAGAAGCCGAAGTACCACACAGCCATTCAACACCAACTACAACAACCGCTGGACAGAATGGCTTACCGACAGGCATTAAACGCCATTTACGAGAGTCCATCAACACCTTCCTGAATTACGTTCTTGGTGCCATACCACCCCATATTGCAGGCGAAGAGCTCGAGCTGCCTACAGAGTCCAGCGTGCTACTGGGGCAACTTAGACCTGGATGTTGTAGTAGTGTAAAGTCCTACTAATCCAGACTTGATCCTGACATACCCAACGTATGTCCTGTATGCAAAGAGTCCCCACACGGCACTAACCAACTCTTTGCATGCACCCTAAAACCAACTCATCTAACCCTCTTTGTCTCTGGTCTGAACTCATCGAAACAGCTCGTTTCATAGACTTCTAACTAGATCACCCGATGACTTAGGGAATCGTTATTCTTAATATATAATCATTTATTTTTCACAATTTTTATTATGAATGGTAAGCAAAATACTTAAATTGGACATCAGTCTACATAACGTAGAAAAAATTCGAATTTTTTCCAGTGCTTAAAAAACATTTTTCGCGTTGTTAAAAAGCTCCTCCTCCCATGCTATAGAGAGGACAGTTCAATGAGATCCTGTACATCCACATATAAATGTTTATCACTAATGATTGCTCGCTAAAACATCAAAGCCTTAACATCAAAGCTCCAAAATTAACTACTCCTCAGTAATTATCCATTATTTCCATTAATAAATTGATAATTTCAATAGTTCATTATTGAAGTTTGGCAGGCCCAACAACAAAGGTTGAAACAATTAAGTTGCGTTAAACATTTTTGCCAATTATGCCGGACAACACTGACTTTTGTTAGAAACTTCTACGTCAAGGAAAATAAAAATAATCCGCCAGCATCGCTTTCATAGTCGAAGCTTTCCCCGCACAAAATATAAATCCGCAATGAACCAGGCACCATCCAGCGCGCGCTACTTGGTTGTCTTTTCTAGTTGTTCTTGGTATTTGTGTTGCTGCGGGCGACGGGGGCGATGCTTAAGCTATATTTTATTCATATTCTTAGCCTTTAGGCCATTATGTCTGGCATTGTGCGTAATTTTATTGAAATATTAGCAACGCTTGGCGGCGCGCAGCCTGTCTGCTTGAGTGAGCAAGGACAGAGAGCGGGAAGCTGGCGAGGAAAATAACAAAGATGGCAGAATGTAGGAGTGGCCTTTGAAGACTATGCAATACAAAAGAACCCAGCAAAGAAATTCCAAACAAGACACACATAAATAAAAGCCAAATAACTACAACCAGCACAATGAGAAGAGATGCAACGGAAGCATCATTAAATGAGTTCAAGTAGTCGCCGTCGGTATTTCCGCTCGTGCCAATGCCAAGTCCAATGTCACGCCTCAAAGAGATGAGTGTACAAATGCTTTAACATATATGTACATATGTAGTATATATGTACATACATATATCTGCGCATGTACTGGTATATTTATGTGCAAAGCAATTTTTTCTTTTTCTCAAATTGACATTGAGTGACATGTGCCTGTTTGTGACCACATTTTATCTGCTTACAACAACGTGATGGTAAGTCCTAATGGTTGTGTGGTCATGTGGTTTCGTATGAAATTTTTTTTATAGCGTCAACATTTGCCAGTAGTAGCATACTGTTGGCGCGCGATTTTTTATATCCGGTTTGCCAATATTCTCACATACATATACATATGTTATGTAGTAAGTTGGTTTGTAATAAGAATATTTGATGTTTGTGACATGTAAGCTGACAATAGACACGCGCAAGCAAAAATAAAAAAAAACAACAGCAACAAATTGATATAGAATGGAAAAAAGGACGTAAGGAAGAGCTAAGATCAGACCTTACCAAAAGCTAAAATTGTTTTTGGAGTTACTTTGAAATTGAGAAACGTTTCATCGAACTCAATCTAACTTATGGAGCATATTCGGATTGTCATTGATAAGGTTTTTAAGATATTTGCCCGGAATCTTATAAAAAGGTGTAGCACTTCCTAAACTAAATAAAATATAAAAAGTGGTGAACGCTTGATTTTCCACTTAGTAGCTTGAGAACGGCTACACAAAATCCAACCAACATTATACAAAATGTTTAGGGTATCATGCAAATGGTGTATGCTAAGTTTTTCCACATTCAAAAAAGGTGGCGTGGCATCTATTGTCATATACAATACATAAATATAAGTGTGTTAACCTATAGACCGGCTTCATCGAATCGAACCAAATTTAAGCGGCACGTTTGGGCTATTTTGAAGATTTTTTTAATATTAAATTAAGTTCCCATTTTCGTGCTTACCTTAAAACTGGAGAACGGCTCCACGGAATTCGAATAAAAAGTATACTGAGTATTTCGAGATTTATGAAAATGATTAATTTTTCCTCAAATCGAAAGGCACCCCTTTTCCCCTTTACCGTACCTCTATATTTCATATATAATATATAGAAATATTACATTCCTCTGTTTATGATTAGATTCCTTTTTAGCGGCTCAACCGATTTAGATGAAATTTCTTGTAGGTCACTCATTGACTTCATGACAGAATTCAAGGTGGTTATCTCGGATAGAAACCTTTGGGAAAGGAAAGCCGAACCGATTCATTTTTACACGGATGGGTCAAAACTAGATAACAGGGTCGGTAGAGGGGTTTACTCAAAGGTACATGGTATCTGTAAATCCTTTCGCTTACCGATGAGAATCGTTGGTCATACATGTCAATTGTCTCAGATCATTGTTACTCTCAAATAATCTTACATATATATTTTCTCGGATCCCCACCCCGCATTACGAGCCCTGGCGTCTGTAGCAGTAGAATCAAAAACCATAGAGGACTGTCGTAGATCACTTAACGTGATGGCTAAGCACTTCTCTCTGAACCTGGTATGGGTCCGAGTCACAGTAACATATCTGGTAATGAAGGGCACTTCCCTTCCACTTTCACCATCATGGAAGAGTTTGGTCATGCCGCTCTTCACTTGTAAGTACAATTTAAGAGAGTTATTCATTAATGATTTTAACTTAAAATGGAGAAGTTTCAACACATGTAATGTTGCCAGGGCAATATGGCCAGAATAGAACAATAGAAAGTCACGTGACCTTATCGAGCTGAAAAGAAAGAACAGGTCTGCAGTTATAGGTTTTCTTACAGGACATATCTTATTGGGCAGACACACAGAGAAATTGGGCGTGCCATTTAATGATTTCTGCAGAAGCTGCAGCCAGGAAGAAGCACCGCAAACTTTAAGGCACTTTCTTTGCGAAAGCCCTACACTTTAGAGGAGTAGGCTGAAGTCTCTAGAGGCAGTAGCCTTTGCAGACCTGAGCGAGATAGCGGCGGCTAAGTTTTGTAAACTCCACGTACTGGTTGATTAGCTGGTGGGGGTCCTTGGGATCCTCAGTGACATCACAATGGCCCCGTTTGGGGCCTAGGTGAGCCGACGCCCGGCAGCCACCTCAAGCAACCAACCAACCATAATTCAACAAAGTGTTCTTCTGTTTTGAAATTATTCAAATATCATTTAAAGTTTTCTGTAAGTACAGTCGTGAACTCAAACTGAAAAGCTGAACCGAGTTTTACAAAAGAATACTTTGTTTCACGGTATGCTCCAAAATGATTTAGATTCATGATTTACAGAGTTACGACTTCTTCTGAAAATTAAATTTAAAAATCGTCATTTTATCGGTGAAATATTTCAATATGACGGTCGCAATAGCTGAGTGGTTAGCATTGCGTAATCACATTGGGAATGTCGTGATTTGTGATTTGGGTCCTGGTTCGACCAATTTTCATAAATTATAGAAAATGAATTTTAATGATTACCCCAGCGCAGGAATATTAAGCCCCCCAAGTGTATTTCTGATATGAAAATCAAAGCCGGCCGTTCGGAAGCAGCTTAGAGCTGCCTCCATTTTATGCCAAAATAGCGAAACTCACACCACAAATTAGAGAAGGAGCTCGGCGAGAAATTGCTTCAACGGTTACGAAGCGCCCATTTTATCTAATTCTATATACGTGTATGTATATTTATATATTTATAAACAGAAATGATGAAGAATTGTCACAAATCAACAAAGGCTTAGCGGTTTTTTCTGCACCTATATGGGTGGCGTCTAGTCATGCCGCTCTCTAGTTCTTTGCTTATTTCGAGAAAGTTGTTCAATAATAACAAAGAAAATATCTGCAAAAATTTGCTATCTATGAGACATCTTCTATTAGGCAGGCAAACGGGCTGGATGTGCCATCAAACGACTTCTGCATGAGTTGTAGAGAGAAGTAATGACCCGAAACTGAAGGATCTCCTTGACGAATGCTCCGTACTTTGGACTTGAGTCACTAGAAGCGGACAAAAATCGACACAACGAGTGAAATAGGCGTTGCAAATATACGTTTGGTGGCCTAAGTGCGCTGATGCTC